>PVJA010019535.1:0-38255 GCA_004027025.1 Myocastor coypus | reverse complement strand
AAAAAAAAATAGTTCAACATCATTGCTCATTCTGGAAATGCAAATTAAAACAACACTGAGGGAGCTGGGTGTGGTGGCGCATGCCTGTAATCCCAGCACTTGGGAGGCTGAGGCAGGAGGATCAGTGTGAGTTCAAGACCAGCCTGGGTTACAAAAGTGAGCTCAAGGCCAGCCTGAACTGCACAGTGAGACCCTGTCTCAAAAAGACAAAAAAAAAAAGGAGGAAAAAGATATATTTATGTACATATGCAGGAAAGTGTGGATAATTATAATGCTGATATCTGCTGGTCTGTTGAAAGGCGCTGTTAATATTTTTTTTTATTTTTTTATTTTGTTTTTTCTTTTTTACTTTTCATATTTTTATTTATTTATTTATTTATTTATTTATTGCAAAATGGAGTTCTAATTCACACTCTTGCTCATGGCACTATCTCCCCAGCACCCTGTTTTTTTTTTTCCTGTTTTTTATTTGTTACAAACTTTTTTGTAAAACCAGCTTTGTAGGTTTATATCTGGTAAGCTAAACAACTACTTTGAAGACAATGTTACAAATACAACATTGTCAAATTCCTATTACTTTGTTTAATCAAATTTTGTATTGTTTCCTTTTTTTTTTTTTTTTAACCATTTGGTACTTTTTGAAAAGTAACAATGAAATAAAAGTAAAAGGGAGGGTGCAGCTCCAGCGCTCTCCCTTCCAGAAATTGCCAACCTCTTTTTCTGCCCCAGTATCCCTAAAGGAAACAATTTTGCCTCCACTTCTAACAGTGGCTCACTTCAGAAATATTTTTTAACCAAGAGCCTTCTAGAACTACTAGCCCAAGTAAAAATATTATTTTGCATCCTTTTTGAAGCTGCCTTCTGCTTCCCTCCCTAAACTGCTCCAGCTGCCACTGGTTCCAGTCACAATACATCACAATACTGTGTCTCTGGGACCTGTGGCCCTGGGAAGGAGGCCCCAGGGAGGGGCTGGCTTTGCTCCCCTCTCCCTGGCTAACTCACACTACTTCAGATTCAGTTGAGTTTTTGTGGTCATCACTCTTTTTCTCTCCTTTCTGAGCTCTGTACTCCTGGCCTTCCTTACTTCCTTCCTCATTCCTGGAAACTATGTCTTCAAAGTAAACTCCCTCGTCGGAGGTGATGGGTGGGAGGCAGGGATTCTCTCAGTGATCCTGGCTCTGGCATGGCGAGGTTCCAGTGGGCTAGCCCCGGAAGTGCTGAGAGTAAACGTGAAGTATTTTCCCCATACACGCTCACACAGACACAAAGATATGAAAGTTAACGGTCATGTTGATTAGCTCGAGTTAGTCATTCTACAATATATACATTGATCAAAGCATAATATTGAACATTGTAAATACAATGTTTATTCCTCTCCGTTTTTAAGGTACAGTATTAAGCATACCTTCGATCTAAGAGGAGACTTCTTTCACGGGGGTTTCCGTAGTGTAGTGGTCATCACGCTCGCCTAACACGCGAGAGGTCCCCGGTTCGAAACCGGGCGGAAACAGCAGGGAGTTTTTGCTTTTTAAAAGCCAGCCAAACGGTTGCCTGTTCTGAGCACCTCCTTCCGAAACGCTGCCGTTCAGCTGCTTTTAAGAGCAAGCTGTCGCTGGGGGCACTCTCAAAAGTAGGGAAGGTGAGACTGGTGGCACCAATGCTCCTACTTTTTCGTACTTGGCTCTTTTCTCTTACGGAAGGACGGTTAGGAAGTTCTTCCGATGTCAGCTTTTATTAGATGCGCCTGGATTTGCATTCATGGCCTTGAGGATCACCATGTCGGCAGAAATTTGAAAATAATGGCGTGACCATCAGGTCTCTGACTAAAATAAACATCCAAAACAGCTTTTCACCACCAGGGGGATTAGCTCAGGTGGTAGAGCGCTCGCTTAGCATGCGAGAGGTGGTGGGATCGATGCCCACATCCTCCAGCATTTTTGCATTTCTTTTTTTTGTTTGTTTTTTACTTTTGTTTGTTTGTTTATTTATTAGTTTTATGGCTGGCTCAGCCTGCCCTGAGGGAAGGGCTGGCGCAGCATGTGGTGCCGGGGATCGAGCTGCAGTCCCTGCAGCCGCCTAAGCTTTCCTAAGCAGGTGCTTTAGACCACTGAGCCATCCTGCCATGCCCCTGCATTTCAACAATAGATACATTCAAAGAAAACAGGAAATTTTACATCTGGAAGCATCAGTAATTAATGACCTGTGGAATACAAAGACAGAGCATCAGTGATCCCACAAAAGTGATGTAGATGTAGTGATGTAGATGTGTATTATTAGTTGCTTTTTCTTTGTGCAAGGTCCTAGGATGCCAGATCTCCTTTTCTTCGGTGTCACTCTGCTTCCTCCAACCACTTGGCTCAAAATGCAACGCAGTTCTGGGACATGCAGGGCCAAGCAGCCAGCCTTCCAGTCTGGTGAGTGGAAAACAGAGTTCCCAGTCATCAGAAATTACTGCACAGATTGTGAGCAGCAAATCCATAAAATGTGAACTCCTTGGGCACATCCCTGAGTTGTGAGGTTGTAGCTCTAATTCATGGATTATGCAACACACACACACACACACACACACACACACACACGATTCTGAGACTTGAACTTAATAGTAAATAAACCAAATCCACATTGACCACCGGACATTACCTATTCTAGAAAAATCTAAATAACACTGGAAAAGCTTTGACAATGGAACTGAAACTAAAACCATAACACACAGAAAGACGGTAGATACTTGCAAGCTGAAAACATCCATGCATTGCCTACAAAAACAAAAGTAGCTGCATTATCCAACATATTTAAGAAGAAAATATGCCACAACATGAAACTCAAAATAACTAGGTAGAATCTAAAATGAAGAAACAGGAAATCCTAATTCCCATAGAAACAACAATAAACTCTGTGATTCTACCAAATCTTCTAACAAATATTTTAAAGCAGTTATAACAATGCTTTAAAAAATAAGGACAGTTATTCTAAATGATTAGAAAGCTAGTGAAAACAAATGAAAGATAAAACAAGGCCAATTTTAGTACTTATTGCACAAACAAAAACAAAAGATAATCCAAAGCATTCCATGGATTTAGTGGATTCAACACTAGCACAAAAAGAACAGATGCAAAAACCAGTGAACCTCAGTAGAACACAATAGTAATGACCCAATCAGAGCAGCACAAAAGGTGTTCTTAAAGATGAACAGGCTCAGAAACCAACAGAACTAACATTTACATCTCTTCAGTACCAGAAGAGAAGAATCAGAGGTGGGGGTGGAAGATACTTGGAAGAGTTTGTAGCTTAAAACTTCCCAAACTTAGCAAAACATACAATTCTATAGATTCAAAAATTTAAGCAAAGCAACCTCAACCCAGATAAACTAAAGGAATTTGAATGGTTTTATTTTCTCCTCAAGAAATTATGGAGGCCAGAAGAAATGTAATAACACGTTTTGAAATGCTGAAAGCAAGGGACTATCAACCCAGAATTATTTTTGCAGTAAAATATATTGGAAAAATAAACACATTTTCATTTGAAAGTAACTGAGACTTGCTAATGGAAATTACACAGAATAGAAGTGATAACACAAGGAAACCTGGAATATTAGGAATGATGGAATAACAACAGGTACTTCGTTAATGTACTTGCATAAAGTATTACACATATAATGCGACACAGTAGATGATATGGAATACTGAAACAAAAAAGTACATAAAGCAAAAGAAGATAGAAATGAATAAAGGTTGAAAATATTGGAAATAAAAAGAAGCAAGTTATGAGATAGTAAACATATGTCTAAAAATATCAATAGTTACCTTAAGGGAAAGAATTTAAATATACCCATTAAAAACCACCAATTGTCAGAATTGCTTAAACATAAACATCAGCCAACTATATGCTAACTATAAGAAATATATTCCTAACATGATGTCTTAGTTACTTTTCTATTATTGCTGGGACAAATACCCAACACTCAAAATGAAGGAAGGAAAGGTTTATGAGCTCACAGTTACTGGAGGTTTCAGTCCATATTTGCCTGGCCCAAGGCTGAGTGGAACAGGGCAGAGAGTCTCCAGTTCATGGCAGCAGAACAGCAACAATCGTGACAGAGGCAATCGACCAACCAGGGGAGCAGAGAGCAACAGCTTGAGTCTGTCTCTCTTTATATTACATTAGGCCAGCGGTTCTCAACCTGTGGGTCGCGACCCCGGCGGGGGTTGAATGACCAAAACACAGGGGTTGCCTAAAGCCATTGGAAAATGTTATTTATTTGGAATTGTTGTTATATTTAAACCCATGCTATGCCATGGTGAAATTTATTTATTGGAATTAGTAATAAATATTTCTCAACATATAATGAAGTATTGTTTTTGTGATTAATCACTATGTTTAAATTCTGTTGGATTTGTAGCAATGAGAATACATAATGCATATCAGGTATTTACATTCCGAATCATAACTGTAGCAAAATTACAGTTTTGAAGTAGCCACCAAAATTATTTTTTGGTTTGGGGTCACCGCAACATGAGAAACTGTATTGCAGGGTCACAGCATTAGAAAGGTTGAGAACCACTGCATTAGGCTCTCTGCCTTAGCCTGTCCACCTCAGGTCACACCTATAATTCCCAGTAGTATTCAGACCCATAATCTCATCAGTACTAAAACACATAATCCCAGTGACTCATGAGTGAGTCTCAATCTATAGAAGTCCCTGCCCCATGATCGCATGAGACTTTGTGGGGACAACTAGACATAAACCATGACATATGACATAGCTAGGTTAACAATAAAAGGACATCATAACACATACTCTAAAATTTCTTACATGGAAATGTCCCTGGTGACTTTGGAAGTGTAGTGTCACTTGTCCAAATTGTTCCTGAGTAGAGTTGGATGATTCTTTCTGAATCCACTGAGCCTACAGGTACAGGGTAGCTCCACAACAATTATGCACAAAATGACCAGAGAGGAAGGAAAAGGTTCCAATGAGATACTCAGAAATGAAGGACAGTTTGGGGCTGGTCACTGGATGTGAAGATGCAGGAGAGGAAGGGCTAACTCAGATGACAGGTTTAAGAAAGCACGGGTGGTACTACTCAGCTATAGAGAATGATAACTAGAAGGCTTCATATATAAGTGGATGTATCTTGAACATATACTCATAAGTAAAATAAACCAGACCTACATATGTAAATATTGTATAGTCTCCCTAATGTAAGAACTCAAAAGAAGAATAAATAAATAAATAAATAGATAAATAAATAAATAGATTTTGAGGGGACCAGGAATCAAACTCAGGACCTTGTGTTTTCTGCATCTTCAGTCCCTATAGTTTTTACACACAAAATGCATTTGGAAAAGTTAAAAAATTAAGGTTTATTTAAAGTTTTAATGTTTAATTATTTGACCAATCTTACATACCTATATCTATTAACCTAAACAGATGTGATGAAAATATGTAACACAACCATTGTTAAATTTTTGTTCTTATTTTGAAATTCTGTACTATATGTACTCTTGCTTGTTACTCTTTTTCCATCTTTGTTTCTGCTATTTTTACTCTTTAAGATAAAATTTTAAATATTAAAAAAAAAAAAAAGAAAGCACGGGACTTGGTGTTGAGTGAAGGAAAGCACAGCTTCACTGCTGGTAGATGGTTGGTGAGCCCATGAATGCAGTTGAGAGGAGAAGCAGCGAGGCCATGAGTTAGAGCACAGGAAGTGCATGTTTCAAATCCAGCTGTTCTGTTTCTCTACTCAAGTTTTGTGATTTGGCAGTAACTCTGACACTCAAAAATGGTGTTTAACCTTTCTGAACCACGCTTTAACCTGGAAAGCATGGCCATGGAAATGTAGGAATTTCTAGTGAGGTGTTAGAGAGTCCTTAAAACTATTCTTTTTTACACAGGTACGCATGAATTTTCCCACTTCATTATTTCCCAGCTCTAACTTTGTCTCTAAGAAGAACAGTCTCACCTTGGTAATAACAACTTTCACATCTGGACAAAAAAATTCTGAAGAGAAAAAGCATAATAGAAATTACTGGTGAGTAGGGTTAGAGGTGTTAAATGATGCCAACAGACAATAAAATGGAAAAACAAAAGGAAAACACTAGTAATAAATAAATAATAGATCTACATGTAAACATAGTAACATTAAATGTAAGTAAATACATTAAGAAAATATTATGCAAGATTTAAGAATGAGCACAACTTCTGAGGAACAGAGAAAAGCCAGTTACTGAAACACAAAAGAAAAAATAAGCCTCAAGACAGGCGTGAGGTCCCTGGTGTGCAGACCTTAATTGAACACAGGAGAGGCTTGGACTGTGTTCCTGCTAGGTGTCTAATCCTCCAAGAGTAACACTGGTTGAGGGGGCCTGATTTCCAAGCAGCATATGTTCTTTAAAAGTTGTAAAATAAAGCAGCGACTCGAGTGTAAGATCGGATATTCTAAAAGAAAACTGCTTCCCATTGCATGCCCTCTTAGCGCAGCAGGCAGCGCGTCAGTCTCATAATCTGAAGGTCCTGAGTTCGAACCTCAGAGAGGGCACTCTTTTCAGTTGTGGGGGAAGGGGAGCAGGGAGATAGCTCCTTGGCATTAGCGCCTGCCTGGCAAGCCCAAGGTCCTGAAAAACAAAATCCCCGGTACCAAACAAAAAAAGAAAACAACTTTTAGTCCTATACAGATCTAATGATTTAGTAAAACAGATAGCATGAAAATTTAGATAACACCAGGCAAATATGAAAATTGTCTTTTGTCTTTCACTCTTCTGATGGAGCTAACAGGGCAAATGTCTTCTGCCCAGCCCCCACGTACAAGATGCACTAAATGAACCCATTTTTTCATTCATCTTACAAATCCTGCTGACACATCTTGCAGAAGGCTGCTCTGGGTGCAATACTTGAAAAGAAAATACCAAAGATCCCTGTGCTCAAAGAACTACATTTTAGGATGAAACAGACAAGAAAAGCACGAAGGTATAACAAACTGGGTGACTATCTCTGCCCGGGGGAAATTATTAGAAACAGAGGAGGCGGTGCCACGAAGACAGCACATTCAGCTTTCAGGAAAGAGTCATCTTGAAGATGCCATTTAGACTCCTCCAGCTGTCTCACTGGGCACCCTCTGCTGGAAGTTTTCCTAATATTGTTGTATGAGTAGTTCTTGTCTATCAAGGCAACTGGGGGCAAGAGGACCTTTTGTACATTATTGTTTGGTGGCTTGGTCCCAGAAATGGTGGTGTATGAGATGATCTGAAGTACCTGGAGCAGGACCAGAGCCATAGGAACTGCCCAAAAGGCGTTAGCTGCTGCTTTGGTGGCTTCTCCTGGGATTCAGCCTCTCACCCTGACCTATTAGCCCAGTTGCTCCCAACAGCTTGAAATACAATTACATCCTCTAAAATTACAAATGGAATGAAAGAAAGAAAGAAAAGAAAAGAAAAGAAAGAAAGAAAGAAAGAAAGAAAGAAAGAAAGAAAGAAAGAAAGAAAGAAAGAAAGAGAAAGACAATTACAGACTGAAGCTAGAGCCTCATAGCCAGCTGGAACCTCTTCCTAGAAAGAAAAGTCTTTCTTGAAATTTTACAACATTGTCACTTAATAAGGTAAGAGCCCTGTATGTTAGGAAACAAACAAACAAAAATCCCTGAGGACTCTTTAGGAAAACCTAAGACTTCTGCCCACGAATCTCAGGCCAGAGACAAGTGCTCAGGAAGTCGAGATGATCAAGCAGTGAAGCCACCAGGTTGGAAGGTCTACGATGGACAGAAGCAACCTGTGAATTTGTAGCTTTTGCACCCACAATTTAACTGGATCAAAATTCTTAAGAAGAACAGAAAGAAGAAAATATTTTTAAATATCCTTTCAGGAATTAAAAAATATTTTTCCATTATTTTAGACTTTAAATTCATACAGATCAGTAGTATTTCTTTTTTTTTTTTTAAAGAATTTATTTCATTTTTTTCTTGTTTCACTTTTGTTTGTTTATTTATTTTTATGGCCAGCTCAGCTTTCTCTCAGGGCAGAGCTGGTGCAGCATGTGGTGCCAGGGATCGAACCGCGGTCTCGAACCGCGGTCTCTGCAGCCGCCGAAGCTTTTCTAAGCAGGCGCTTTAGACCACTGAGCCATCCTGCCGGACCCAGATCAGTAGTATTTCTATTCAACATTTTACATAAAGTTTCAGCTGGGACAATGGACAATATACTGACATGAAAACCATCCAAATCAGAATGGGAGAAGATGTGTGTGTGTGTGTGTGTGTGTGTGTGTGTGTGTGTGTGTGTATAGCATGACTGTATACAGAGAAAATCTTTTAAAAATCCACCTTAACCTAATAAATGAATCTTGGAGGGCAGCAAAATATAAAAAGTCAATCATACTGCTGTGCATTAGCCAGAAACCACCAAAAAATAAAATTAAGAAAATACATTGTTGATTCTTTATTAAAAAGAAATACTTTGGAATATATTTAGAATACACACACAACATATGCTCTTACAACGCGTAATTATTAAATGAAATTAAAGACGTAAAATTTTGGAAGGATATTCCAAGAACGGCATTCCCAAAGTTTATTTATACATTAATTCAATCCATATCCAAACTTCAATTGACAATTTTGTTTTTTAAGAAACCGATAGTCTGATCTTAGAATTAATGAGTCAATGTAAAGGACTCAGAATAGCCAAAAGCTATTCTGAAAAGTTAAACAGAGTTGGAGGACTCATATTTCCAAGTTTAATGCTTATAACAAAGCAAGTCATCAAATCCTGAGGATCAACAAAGTCGACGTAAGAGTTCAGAAATACCACCTCTCTTTTACATCCTATCACTTTTATTAAAGGTTCTGAGACAATGCAATTGGAAAATGCTACTGAAATAATTGGAAATAAAAAAGTAAAGTCAGATACCTTCATTATAAATACAATTTAACTCAAAAATTGATCAAAGACTTAAATGTAAGAGCTTAAACTATAAAATTCTAAGAAAAAGAGCAAATGTGAGAAGTTAGTTTAAATTGTTATTCTCAGTAAAGTCAAACTCTGGCATTTTTATTTTAAAAATAACCATATTTTTGTAATATTAACATAATTATTGCTCTTACCATTCAATTAGACTACAACCTGAGTTTAATTCTACCATTAGTGTATCCGTAAGACTGAGCAGGGGCTAGGTTTGTTGCTAAACAAGTTTTTTTTTTTTCCCCCAGATGGGAACAGAATGGATATACTAATTATTATCATTTGCCATCTACCCAACCATACATTAGACTTATCCACATTCCTTCTGCTTTCCTTTTCCAACATTGAAAGAATCCCATTCAGCATGTAAAACTTTTTTCCAGAACCATCTTCTGCAGAGGAGAGAGGTACTAAGGTTGAAGGCAAAAGTTAAAGTTAGTTGTCTCAGTGCTCTTGCTAGTGATGTTTACAAATTGAACCAAAGATTTGTTAACAACAACAACAAAAAATCTTGGAACAAGTGCTTAATAAATATTGTCCCCAGTGAGAGTGAGAGAGGAAAGGAAGGAGGGAGGGAGAGAGAGAGAGAAGAGAGGAGAGGGGGGAAAGAGACAGAGAGAGAGGCAAGAGAGAAAGACCTCTGGACTTTGCCTTAGAGATCTTAAAACTGCAGGGGAAGTAGTTGGAGTGTGGGACCCTTAAGCAGAGAATTGAGTCGGTCAATTAACTGGCCCTATAGCTTTCTCTGTAATCATTCTTGGTTACACCATCTCACTTATAAATGGTGTATGACTACTCTGTGTATATCTACACAGAAATAAAGATTTCATAAATTAAATATTTTAATTTTAACTGGTTCTGCTCATTTATTTAGAAAAATCTCAAAATCAGTCTATTTGATGCTATAGAAAATGTGAGTTTGAGATGTGTATGGCTTTGTACTTTATTCACTACAGAGCAGTGGGGTGCAATTATTTGGAAGGGCTTTCTTCCATCTCAGTCTCAGCAAAATTCAGTTTGACTTCACCTGATTTGGACTCAGTTAAGGGTGCCCTGCCCTCCCCTCCATTCTGATCCCAAGGATGTACAGAGCCACTCTGAGCCTCAAGGATATATTCAGAAAAATTAAATCAGTCAGTATACACTGTGGTCTAACTACTGCGTGGAGACAACCTAGATTCCCCCAGAGTTGTGAAGCCCACTTGAAGCACAAAATGTGCTTTCACTCCACACATATATTTCACAACTTTCTTGTTCAGTCTGTGAAAGCATTCTGCCAATACGTAATTAGAGAGGGAAGGCCGCCATGAAGCAATTTAACCGATAGTTAAGTCGTCCCTTTCGGTATCGAACCCACAACTTTCTCGTTATTGACGCCATGCTCTAACCAACTGCACTAACTAGCTACTTAGGATCTTGTCTTTGTTAACATATTTATAGATATTCAAATCTAATGCCTGAGGTAAGATTCCTCAGTTTGTTCTAAACTTAACATCTCAACAGTGAAGCTGTGCGGACGAGAGGTCACACGTCACCAGCTTCTGTGATTCCCGACCACCCAGAAGGACTGACGTAAGGCCAAGTCCCCGCCACGACTCGGGGGACAGAAATCGCCTGGTGGCGTCGGCGCACTTCCCGCGGCGTTTTCTGTTGGTAGCTCCACACACGCTCCCGCGCTCACTCAACTGGAAAGCCACTCCACGTTTTTTATTGGAAGACACTTTAGACAAGTATGTGTTCGTTGCAATCTTCGACTTCACTTTTCCTTTCCTTATGAAACTGGCCTTGTCGTCTGGCACCTCAGTTATGCACAAAAAAGAAAACTCTTAAGATAACAGAGCGACGCCCCGCGACCTCTCTCCTCTAGAGCTGAACGCCCTCGGTCCCAGAGAAAAGAGCTCCTGTCCCCGCCGGCGCCTGTCGCGCAGGAACTCACAGGCCGCAGCGGCCAGCGCGGGGAAGCAGAGCCGCACGCTGCAGCGCCCGGGACGCCCGAGAATGAGCCCTGCGGGGCTGCATCTCGGACCAGGTGGCCCCCGCCGGGTCGACCCCGCAGGCCCGCCCGTCCGCCCGCCCTTCTTCCCGGGCCTGAAGCTCCGCCCCACCCCTCACGCGTCCCCCGAGCTCCGCCCTGCGCGCAGTGCGCAGTGCGGACCAGGCCTGCGCGCTGCCAGGACGTGATCCTCCGCAGAGCTGGTTCTAGGGCTTAGCCCGGGGTAGAGGCGGGAAGAATCCTGCAGGACCGTGGTGGGTTAACGGGTAACAGGATTATTGACGCCTTTTGTTTTGCTTCTGGGCTTTACTTACTTACCTACTTATTGGAAAAGGGATGGTATGCAAAATATTAACTCTGATCCTTGCTACGAAGCATTTATAAATATTCTCCATCATTGCATGATTAACTAGTGTAAAGTAGTCCCCTCGTTCGATAAGCTCTTAAAAAGCACTAAATTCGAGTAACTGCCTCTAAAAGAATGGCTCAATTCAATAGCTGAAACAACTATTATTACTTTTGGGACTGAAGTAATGGGTGATAACAATTCTCAGTCTTTAATGAAAAAAATTATCACTGGGACTGAAGTAATGGGTGATAACAATTCTCAGTCTTTAATGAAAAAAATTATCACACAGTTATCAGATGAAAGGTGTGTAAAATTAAAGGCAATGAGGTGATTTTCCTCTAAAAAGTCTCTGGAAAAGACAGCTTCCTGGGTGACAACCTGCTGGGGAACCCCCCCCCCTCCTTTTCTTCTCTCGGACAGCTTTCTTTCCCTCAATAAATATGTTCTGCTCATTAAAAAATAAAAAAATAGAAAAAATAAAGGCAATGAGTGGAAAAACAGTTGTCCCTAAGTCTGTTCAGTGGAGCAAGAAAATAAATCAAGGAAGCATGAAATCCAAGACGTAGCAATGGTGGACTCGCATTTTTGCTTCAGCTTTTGTTTTTGTATAACATCCCCTTGTAGTCTCCAGCTGATCTCCTCAGAGTTACCACCCTCGTCCAGGCTCCTACAATTACCCTAGAACATCTATGATCTCCAAATAAAGGGGCAAGACTCTTGGATTTACCCCTCTGCACCCCACATGGTGTTGGAGAATGGTGGCGGAACAAACCCAGGCCTGAAATCTTTAAGCAGAAGCAATGATGACTGACTCTGGAACATAGAGGGTGGTACAATAATTTATGCCATAAATATATTTTAATGTTGTATGCAGCAAGACTTTACCGAATCCCCATTGCCAAAGCTAACCCCATTATTAGAAAATACAAATTTACCTCTAAAGCACTTCTTGAGGTAGGACCTCTGCTAATAAAAGCCTAATCTATTTCATGCTGTCATATAAGCTCTTCAATCTGCTGTCAAGTATTTCCTTTCTTCTTCACATGTCTTTAAATGCAAGTTGTACTGGTACTTTTTTTTTTTTTTTTTTTTTTTTTGTGGGACCGGGGTTCAAACTCACGACCTTGCACTTGCCCAGGAGGCACTTGTGCCTCAGAGCCATCTCTCCAGCTCTCTGTACTGGTACTTTTAAGGTTCCTTATATTGACACACTATTGGGGCACCAAGAACACAATAATCATTTACCAAATGTCTTTGTAAGCCATAAAGTGACACTCATTTCTCTTATTCATAAGCATTATGGTTATATGCAACTTTTTGAGGTTATATGCAACTTTTTGAGGTTTTTGCTCAATGAGCCAAGCATGTGATATAACTAATGAAATTTCAAACTTGAAGCATAAAACTGAGACTAGTGCATATATTGTAGGCTTTTATTTTGGTGTTTTATATTGAATCTTCTTTGTTTCTAAAATGTAAACAGATTAGTTACTTACCTAGGCTAGACTCATGATTATGAGGACATTTCCTGTATTTGTCATTGCTCCCTTTGTTTCTCTTGCCCTCAGAATTCATATGCCAAGTACAATTCCTATCACCTACACTTTCAAAAGTAGAGTTGACAAGTGAATTAGAGGCTAGGTGAATTTAGGGTGAAACATAAAGTCAGACTGGTGATTCTCGTTGCTCCACATCAGTAAAATAAAGAACAAAAACTATATCATCATTTAACAGATTTTAAATGTGGTAAAATCCACCTTCACCTCCTGCTTCAAGAACACTGAGTACATAAGAATAGAATGGACCTCCTCAACTTGTTAAAGAGTGTCTAAGGAAAACTCACAAATAACAGTATACTTAATGGTTAGGGGAGAAAAGTTTCCCTTATATCAGGAACAAGAAAATGATGTCTGCTCTTGTCACCTCTATTCAATATTGTACTGGAGGTTCTACTCAAGGAAATTAAGCAAGAAAAACAAAAGTTATCAGGTTGGAAAGTAAGATTATTTCTATTATTTAGAGGTGACATGATCTCATATATAGAAAATTCTAAGAAAGCCATTAAAAACTATCATAATTAAGCCGGGCGTGGTGGCTCACGCCCGTAATCCTAGCACTCGGGAGGCTGAGGCAGGAGGATCGGTGTGAGTTTGAGATCAGCCTGGGCTACAAAAGTGAGCTCAAGGCCAGCCTGAACTGCATAGCAAGACCCTGTCTCAAAAAAGACAAAAAAAAAAAACTATCATAATTAATAAGCAGTTTCTCTAAAGATCAATATTTTAAAAGTAACTGTATTTCTGTGTAGTTGCAATGAATACTTTCAGAAAGAACTTAAGCATATTCTATTTACAAAATCAAGAATAATGTTTGTTTATAAATTTGTCAAAAGGCCAGGAGTGGTGGTGCCTGCCTACAATCCCAGCAGTGAAGAGGCTGAGTCAGAAAGATTGCCATGAGCTCAAGACCAACCTGGGCTACTGTTATGTAGAAATCTGTTGATCTTCCCGTGAAATGGTTCAACCCCGGGGAGACACAGTGGTAGGAATAAGAAAGATAGACAAGAGAAAAGTTGGGCTAGGTGGTCGCCAGTCTGCCTGACGGGTGAAACTAACTCAATGCACACACAAATGATCCTTTATTTACACTTGTACAAAGTTTGCATCCCATAACACAAGGCTACCCAGCAACCAATAGCTGGCCTGAACCAGACAAGATGTTTTTCTCAACACGATGTTTTTCCCAACAGTGGGGTAACTTTCTGCTCCAGGCAGGGAAGCCCAGTCCCACCTACACACACTTGATCAAATTCCTGGCTTCCTGCGGCTCCCAACACTGTTATAGTTTATGTCTAGTTGTCCCCTCAAAGCCTCATGCAATCATGGCCAGGGACTTCTATAGATTGAGACTTGACTCATGAGTTCCTGGGATTATGTGATTTAGCAGTGATCTAGAATTTGAGACTTGAATGATGATCCACTGAGATTACGTGTTTTACTACTGTTGGGATTATGGTCTGAGTAGTGCTGAGACTATGGGTGTGGTCTGAGGCTAATAGGCTAAGGCACAGAGCCTGATGTAATTTAAGGAGAGACAGAGAGACAGACTGAGCCGTTGCTCTCTGCTCCCCTGATTGTTCCATTGCTTCTGTCACCATTGTTGCTGTTCTGCCGCCATGAACTGCTGCTCTTGCCATGTGCCACTTAGCCTTGGAGCCGGCCGAATATGGACTGAAACCTCCAGTACCTGTGAGCTACACAAACCTTTTCTTTCTTCATTTTGAGTGTCGGGTATTTGTCCTAGTAACATGCGAAAAGAAACTAAGAGCTACATAGTGAGTCCAAGGCCAGTCTGAACTACATAGTGAGACACTATCTCAATCAACCAATAAAGAGTAAATGAACAAACAAATTTAGCTTTAGCTTGCAAAGATATTTAGGAAGATACAAAAGATGACTGAAACAAAACAAGAAGATCTGAACAAATAGAAAACATTGCTAGCCAGCTTGCCATTACAATGGTAGTGTCCCCCCCCCCACAAAAAAAATCATTAATGGATTCAATGCAGTCCCTAGTCAAATCCCAGAGGACTGCTTTCTAGAAATCAATGAGCTGAGATGATTCTAAAATTCTTGCAGGCTGGGCAAGGCAGCTCATGTCTGTAATCCCAACACTTGGGAGGGTGAGGCAGGAGGATTTCCATGAGTTAAAGGCCAGCTTGGACTACATAGGTGAATTAAAGGCCAGCATACACTACACAATGAGACCCTGCCTTAAAAAAAAAAAAAAAAGGTAAAAAAAAAAAGATAAAATTCATGTAGAACTATAAAAGACCCAAAATAGAACCAAAATATATTAGAAAAAAGACAAAGTAGAAGAATTTCCCAGTTTTAAAGCTTGAAGCCAAGCTTTACCTGGTTGTCCAGACAGTGTTGCACTGGCACAAAGGTGGACCATAGGTCAGCTGTAGAGAACTGAGGGTCTAGAAATAAACCTGCCTGCCTATAGTCAAATGATCACTTTTCATGAGTGCCCAGGCCACTAACTGGTAAAGAATAGTCACTGATATTAAATGCTGAGGAAACTGGATGAGCACAGGCAAAAGAATAAAGTGAGACCGTTCACTCACACCATATACAAAAAGTAACTGAAAGGGCCAGGGAGATAGCTCCATGGCACAAGTGCCTGCCTGGCAAGTGCAAGGTTGTGAGTTCAAACTCTGGTCCTACAAAAAAAAAAAAAAAAGTAACAAAGTGTACCAAAGATCTAAATTTAAGAGCTAAAACTACAAAATTCTTTGAAGAAATTGAAGAGTAAATTTCTTATGACTTTATTTCTGGCCAATGATTTCAAGATACGACGCAAAAGAATACATAACAAAATAAAAATGAGCTGAATTCCATCAAAATTAAAATCTTTTGCGCTTTGTAAGACACAACATGTGAAAGATATAATCCAGCCCATAAAATTGGAAAAAAGTATCTTAAAATCACATCAACAAGGAACTTTTTCCCAGGATATATACGAAATGCTTACAAATTGATGCCAAAACAGCAAATGCACTAATCCAATTAAAACTGGACAGATGTCTGAGACATTTCTCCCTCAAAAAGCAAAATGACCAATAATCTCATTGAAAGATATTCATAATTATTAATCACAATACAAATGCAAATGAAATCCATAATGAGATGCTACTTTATAAACACTAGGTAGCGCAGAGTTAACAGATAATAACAAATGTTGACAAGGGTATAAAGAAATTGGAAACTCATATATACTGCTGTGAGAATATAAAATGGGAGTAGCCACTAGAGAAACAAGCTGGCCATTCTCCAAATGGTTAAACTTATCATAAAACCCAACTATACCCCAAGAAGAAATAAAAACATATGTCAACACCAAAGTTTATTAATTTTGATTCAATTTTTAAAAATCTATTTATTTATTTATTTGGTACGGGGTCACCATATGCAACTTGGATTCATAGTGATTCTCCTATCTTAGCCACTTTGGCGCTAGAATTACAGCACCGTGCCACCATGCTCTGTTTCGGCGGCTGGCAAGGCATGTGGTACTATGGATTGAACGTGAGTCTTTGTGCTTGCCAAGCAGGTGCTTAGAAGGCTAAGCTACCTCTCTAGCCAAAAACTTATTTATGATTGTTCATAGCAATATGATTCATAGCAGCCAAAGATAGATATAGTTCAAATGTCTACAGGCCTTGATTAAGGTCACTGTGTAGCACAGGCTAACCTCAAACTTGCAGTGATCCTCCTGCTTCAGCCTCCCAAGTGCTGGGATTACTGGTATATGCCACTGCACCCAGTCCCTATCTCAAAATTAAAATAAAAAATTTTTAAAAATGGAAGTGTAACTAGGATTCAGTCTTGGTATTATCACTAAAAAGGGGGTATGTATCAGTGCAATAGGAAATAATGAGAGATAATGAAAATCATTGAAAAAATTGATTGGTTACACAATTAACACAATTTCCTAGATAGGCCAATGGAAAAAAGAGACATCACTAACACTCATACAAAGACTTAAAAAGGTGATAAGTAATCTTATATACAATAATAAAAGAAATGGTAACCTTATGAACAACTTTTTAGTCAAAAAGAAAAAAAAAAGGAAGAAAAGAAAAGACAAAGTGGGAAAATTTCCTTAGGATACAAAGTACCTAAACATACAAAAGAGAAAGCAAAAATATTAAAGAGCCTTGTACCCAAAGACATAAGACTTATAACTTTAAAACTTTTCCCAAAGCCACTGGTGATTTCAATGCTGAAGTTCCTTAAATATTTTTTGAACAAAAAAATCAATATAATAGCACCTTCTAGATAGAAGAGATAAAAGTCTTCCTGTCTTGCTTTATGAGTCTAGTGTAACTCTCATTTAAAAAACAAGAAAGAAAAATTATATGAACAAAGAAGTAAGAAGTGTTTCAAAATGTTAACAAATTGAATTCAGCCATTTACATAAAGGATAATGTACCATGAATTAGAGGAGCTTGCCTCAAGTATAAAAGCTTATTTTAGCATTGGAAAGTCAATCAAATGAAATATACTGTAACATATATATAATATATAATATATAATATATAATATATATATGTCATCTCATTACATGCAGAAAACTAATCATAATCACTATCCATTCATGACTTAACAAAATCAAAATCTCTAAGGTGCAGGGGGGTAAAGTTCAATAAAGTAAGCTATTGAAATTTATTATAAGTTCCCCCAATAAATAATATACATTAAAATTTCTATAAGTAACAACATGCATAATGTTGAAAGAATAAATATATATTCATTAAGACTGGATAAAAGGAAGGAAAAAATATTTTTACTTTAATTCATGGTGGCAAACCATAGTCAGGTACAGCATAAACATGTGATTTTCATCTATAGATTATCTGAGAGTTCACAAGATATTAAGCAAAAAACAAAGCAGGGAAATAATTTGAAGGGAAGAGTAAAGACATAGGGGCCAGGCTTTTTTTTTCTTTTTCCACTTTATATATTTGGTACAGGGTCTCACTATGCAGTTCAGACTCGTAGTGATCCTCCTGTTTTCAGCCACCCCAGCCCTGGGATAACAGTCATGCAGCCTTTTAACTCAAGTGTTCAACAATGCCTTGGTAAAGAGGATGCCCTTCCACCTGTCTATTAATCTCCCTGGAGATTATGTCCAAAACAAATTGAGAACCGGATCTAACTTCTGGGATGAAACACATTAAGGGATGATTTTGCATTTCCCACATTATCTACTATTTGAAGAAACTCCTTGAAATTTTGTATTAATCACACATCACATGGCATTGAGCTCAGTTGGGCAAGCAGAGCTTAAAACGCTGAGCACGTGTTTGACCTTTGTGCATGTTGGCTTCACTGAGCCTATGCAGGTCCCAGGTCTTGCTCTCAGGCTCTACCTTCTCTTCATGCTTCTCTCTCTTCCATCAGCCCAAATCTGTCTCTGACACCACTCTCATCCTCTCAGCACTGCCTTATATATATTTTTTTTCTTGTTTCAGAACTTTTGTTTGTTTGTTTATTTATTTTTACGGCCGGCTCAGCCTGCCCTGAGGGCAGGGCTGGTGCAGCATGTGGTGCCAGGGATCGAACCTCGGTCCCTGCAGCCGCCCAAGCTTTCTATGCAGGAGCTTTAGACCACTGAGCCGTCCTGCCAGGCCAGCAATGCCTTATATTGATCAGAATAGAAAATTGTTTTCTCATTTTTCAGCTTTTGGGTTAAGATCAAGTGATAGGTTGTTTTATTGATCGTTTGTACCTTCATATAAGCTATCTTTTACATTCTGTTAAGATACATACTGTTTATAAACTGGGACCATGAAAGAGAACCCTGCACTATCCCAAACTGCCTGCTTCCAGGAAGACTAGCAGCTATATATCTGCATCTCCAACTGCTCTGAGCATGTACCCTCTGGTTCTGCCATAGCCACTTCTCCAGGAATGCTTATGGGTGGGCTTGAACTTCTTACCCTTTGTCCAGTTTTCACTAATCTGAAACTGCACTCTCCTTTGAGTCATTTGTAGCATGTCTTCATTCCACAAATATTACTTGAGCAAAATCTCCACCTGATAACTCACAACAAAACAAAAATACTGTATCCTAATCTTAAATGAGACATCTGCCTGGTTGAGAAACAGATCTGGAATCCACTGCAACTCTGGGATGAGTGAGCTAACATAGTCTCCACTAGGGTAGCAAAGGAAAGAACTGCTCTATTGACCTTGGGAACTGACAGCCAGGAGAAAGAGAGAGCAAAAGGCAAGGCCCAGTGGAGAAATGGGGGTGAGGTGGGAAAATATGGCAGAACACCCCAGAGGAGACACTATAGCCTGAATATGTTTTCCCTTTAGGCTGGAAGATCACAGAAGTCTGTGGTTATAGAAAGACCTTTTTTTGACCATGTCTCAGTCCAGAAGAGTCCACATTTGTAATTCTATGGAAAATTTATTGGAATTCTAGCGAGTTAGCTTCCATCTACCACTTTCAGTGAAACACATAGTGAGAATAAAGACACTAAGGCATTTTGTAGTTGTGGAGAGCCAAAGGGGCCCTAAGTCTAGAATGATGGCTAACTAGAACAAAGACCTCAACCGGAAGTAGGAGAATGCTATGAACTGGGCTAGGTGGGAGGCCTGAGAGAGGAAGAGAGAGGGAGAGACAGACAGATAATTTTGAGGTAGTACTTGATGTTTTCAGGTAGGTACTTCAGTTCTGATGCTAATTTTTTATGTCTTGAGAAGTCAGTCTCTTATTTCAGGTCTTGATCTTAGTGGACAGCATAGCTACCCCCAGTCTAGCTCTCACATATTATTTTGGAACGGTAGGGAGGGCTCTACAGACCTGTCCCATTGCTTTAACAACTAACATCAGTACCTTGGCTAGTCTGATTTGCATTGTTTAAAGCCAATTAAAGGGATGAGGAAATGTGCTAGCCTGCTCTGCACCTGCCAATACATGGTAATAGGACCAGGTTTAACCAAAATGGAGGCAATTGTTCTTCTTTCAAGGAGAATCATCCAGGTGGCCCTCTACATACATTAAGTTTTTCATGCTACAAACTATGCCAGTGCATGTTATCTGTATTAACTCACATTCACCATGTAAAACAGAGCTACACCACAATAATTGCTCATAATCTTACATGCCGCATCTGTGTTGATGTTCTGTGTGGATCACTGGCCTCTTCCACACTGTCAAGTGGACAGTAAAGTGAATCAGGAGCAAATCTCCAGACTCAAGATTATTTTGTCTGCCTGCCTGCCTGTCTTTCTGTCTGTCTGTCTGTCTCTCCCTATGTTAAAATCTCTCTTTCTCAGCACCTTCAAAGTTCCATGAGTCCTGTAGATGGAAAATGCTGTGTGTAGTCAGGAAACCCTGTGCATTTTTTGGGAAACCTGAGAATTGGCCACTATGAACAAGCAAATCTGGGAACCATACTGACACTTCCATGAAAGGTGAGATGAAGGTGACATCAAGATCTTTAAAGGATACTTGGGCCCAAGAAGAAGGCTGGAGATAGACAAAATACAAGGGTCAAACACGTTGAATTTACAGGACATGAATTAGGAATTATGGGAATGAATTCTTGTCTGAGGGGAACACAACAGTTGACCATTCTTTCAGGACAAAGAAAAGTGATTATTTTGCATCCAATATTCCAATATTCAGTTCCAGGAAGAGACTGACACCAGCACCTTCATTCTCAAACTTTTCTTAAGATCATCCTTTGGTTCAGATGAGATGAAGCCCATGCTTTCACTTAGGTCCAAAGACCTTTAAAGATTATTTTTCAGCCACTGATCTTTTTCCCACCCAGCAGCTGTTAGTTTCTGTCTTGGCAACCTGAGAATGGGACATCAAGAAACCAGGGCTTAAAAAGAAAGAAAGAAAGAAAGAAAGAAACCAGGGCTTCCACAGAGGAAGGAAGGGCTGTGGACTGGGCTGTCTTTATCTCCAGGACATCAGGAGGGAAACCGGAAAATGGTGAAGAGGAGTTCTGTTGTGAGCAGGGCTTGGTCCTGGTGTACCAGGTGGAGGGCTCCCCACTTTCCTTCTCCAGCTGGGGTGGTTTACTGTTTCTTATGCTTGCTTGTGTAATGCACACTGTCGTCCTGTCCCTGCCCCCCCCCCACGACAACCTTGAAACTTCTCATGTCAGTAGCCATAGGGGACATCCAGGGCTTCTGCCAAGACCTTTTCATGGTTTCCCATGGAGACTACACCCCCAGTGTCCCTCACTTTCTACTCCTGCTAGGGGCTCTTGGCATTTCTAGATACCCTACAACTTTCTCTTTTTTGTATAATCAGCGTGGAAAATCAGTGTGGAGATTTATTTTAAAAACTAGGAGTAGAGGTCCTATTCCACCCAACTATTCTCCTTTTGGTATTTTCCCAGAAGAAACGAAAACATCATACCACAGCAATATTCATGCACCCATGTTTATAGTAGCACAATTTGTAATAGCTAAAACTTGGAGTCAACCCAAATGTCCATCAATTGAGGAATGCATTTAAAAGATGTGGTATTTTTACATAATGAAGTGCTACTCAGCTATAAAGGAAAGCAAACTCAAGGCCTTTATAGGTAAATGGATGCAAGTAGAGACCATACTCATTAGTGAAATAAACCAGACTTGCATATGTAAACATCGTATTGTTTCCCCAGTGTAAGAAACTGAGAGTATAAATAAGACCCAAAAAGTTCAGTGGATATGGTGAAAGGAAAAGAAACTGCTCAAAAGTAAAGAATTGGGTTGGGAAAAGAGAAAAGGAGGGGGGAAGGCATGTATATATACACAAGATAGCTAAGATAATTGTTCTACTAATTAATTGCTATTAATTCACTGAAAGGAATAGTTAATGCTTAACTGTTTGGTCAGTTCTGCACACCTAATATCTTGTAATCTGAGCAACTACTTTGAAGATAATAATATGCAATATAATAATCGTTGTTAATTTCCTATCATCTTGTTTTGAAATTCCTATCTTTTGTTTTCCTCTTTAAACAAACAAAAAGCTAAAATGAATTCCACAAGATCTCCCACTGTGCCGGGCGTGGTGGCGCACGCCTGTAATCCCAGCACTTGGGAGGCTGAGGCAGGAGGATCGGTGTGAGTTCAAGACCAGCCTGGGTTACAAAAGTAAGCTCAAGGCCAGCCTGAACTGCATACTGAGACCCTGTCTCAAAAAGACAAAAAAAAAAAAAAAAAAAAAAAAAAAAAAAAAAAGATCTCCCACTGTTTTATTTTCTTCATATTGTCTCTTTCAGAGAGTATGTTTTTATTTTTAGTTTTTAATTTTTTTTTTTTTTGAGAGTATGTTTTTAAATTGGGTTTTTCTGTGTCTTGGTATAACATTTTCGTGGAAACTGAATATCAGTTAATGTTCATCTCACGTCATTCTCACTGAATTTTTTCTCAGTAACAAAGGAGGCATTGTAGCCCTCTTAGCGCAGTGGGCAGCGCGTCAGTCTCATAATCTGAAGGTCCTGAGTTCGAGCCTCAGAGAGGGCAATTTTTATCGTTCTCTTGTCCTGCCAGAGCGTTCACCCACAAAGGGTAAGGTAAGGTAACAACTGCTCCTTGGCTGGTTCTAGAGACTTCCTTCAGTTTTTCTGGCTATGGGAAAGGGGCAAAAAGAAGCTGGGTAGGGAGAGCCGAGAGGAAGAGAGAGCAGTGGGAAAGAGGAAGGGAAGAAAAAGGTAGGGTAGGGTCAGTGGGCGTAGGGTTGGGGTGCAGATAGTGTCGGACGCGGTGAGGCAGGAGAGGGTGTGCTAGCGAGTAGGGGCGGGGCGGGAGTGCACAGCTCTGCCTTGGTAATGAGGGGTTCTGACATGGAGAGATGGCGCGAGCTCGGGATCTCTGGAGCCAGCTAAGATGGAAAGCTCTCCGCCACGTGGAACTGGACTTTGTGTGGGGGTTCACCTGGAAATAAGGAAGGCGGATGCCGGACACGGGAAAGCGGTGGAGACCCGTGGGGAGAGGACAGGAGGGCTGAGGTTGTTGTAGAGGTAGGCTCAGCGAACAGGCTGACTGCAAAGCATCGGAGGAACTTGCCGAAGATAAATTCACTCGGGCAAGAAGAAGCGCGGAACTCTGGGAAAAGTGCTTAAAAAAAAAAAAAAAAAAAAATTAAGTGATCCCCAAAATCCGGGGAACTCTGCAGTTACCAGGTGTTGTAGCTCACTCACAGCAGCCACTGCTCCACTGCACTGGGTTAAACAGGATCTGCTAATCAACTTAGTAAGAACGACAAAGGAACTCTGAATAATTTTGTTGACAGCCTTTTTGAGGAAGCTTAGAAGAAGCCAGATGCTTTATGCCCCACTGAACAGAGAAACAGGGAGATGCAAGCATAAAACTGAAAAATGGATTCAGAATCAACCATGATTTTAGAAGTTATTCTGATGGCACACATCAGCAGCTTCTGAACTCCATCAAAATGGAGGGATTACCTCCAGAATTACAGAGAATTTCTTATAAAGAGGAAGTGGATGTTAAAATTGAAGTTGAGAAAAATAACAAAGCCTGTATTTGAACCTTTCTCAGGGCAGGATCACAGAATGGGAAGAGCGGGACCAGAAATTATTTCTAAAACGACTGTTGAAGTTGAAAGTAAAAAATCACTTGTCTGCTGTTTCACTGAACAACTTGGAGCCCATCACTAATATATAGATACGATTAGCCAATGGGAAAAAGGTTGCTCAGAAATTTAACATTCCTGCTAGGGTAAAACACATCAAAGACTTCCTCGAAAAATACCAGGGATCTCTGAGAAGTCCTTTGTTTCCCTGGCAATAGCACTGCCATTCCTCAGGTTGCCAAGTGAGACACTCACACTAAAAGAAGCAGGTTTATAGAATGCTGAAATCATAGTTTATAGAATGCTGAAATCATAGAGAGACTCAAAGAACTGCTGAACTTTTTAGAGAACTTTCATAGTATTAGTTTTTGAGAGGCTGGAAACTGCAGAAAAATGATGATTAGAAATTGACAGGCAAAAAATGAGAGGAGAACTCAAATTTGCTGGGCCTTTGGTTCAAGTGATGCTTAATTCTCTCCTAATAAGGGGATTTCTAGTAATTATAAGTTAAGAAAGTGATATATGACTAGAAGGTACATTCTCACACCTTTCTACTGCAAAAAGCTACTCACAAAGAAAAAGATAGGTATTTTTCAATTACCAATTAATCAACAAAATATTTTATAGTTTTTTCATTAACATTATTGAAGATCAATAATTATATAGCATATTAAAAATTATACACAAATATTGAAATGTGAAAGATGTAGACAGTGCATTTTAGAGATTTTCTGAAATGAACACATATCATGAGATTAAGAATAGATTGCACATTGTATATAAATTATTTATAAACTTAAATGACTATAATAATAAAAATTGTCTAAAATAAAAACAAGGAAGAAAGAATTTACAGATCAGTCAGATAATAGTTCACTATGTGCCAAAATCAAGAAATTTATATTCATATAAGTAGAACTCTCAAAGCAGAAAGGGATATGCAATAAATACCAAAAGATTTAAAATTTCTAAATTTAGTTGAAATTATAACACCACATTTCCAAGAAAAACAAACCTTTTGCACAAGAAATATGAATAAAATCATACCAGGATATACAAAAATGAAATCATTCAAAACTAACTGTAAAGAAAAAAGTCATGAAAGCATATACATAAAAAATATTAACTATGGACGAACAAAATTAAATAGCATCTTATTTCACATTAAGAAAAAAAAAAAGCAAGTAAGAAACTAGATTAATTAATTCAAAGGACTGAAAAAGAAATCTGTCCTCATTGAATTTTATACTTAGCAAATGTATCTTCAAAAACTACAAGTAGCCGGGCGTGGTGGCTCACACCTGTAATCCCAGCACTTGGGAGGCTGAGGCAGGAGGATCGTTGTGAGTTCGAGACCAGCCTGGGCTACAAAAGTGAGCTCAAAGCCAGCCTGAACTGCGCAGTGAGACCCTGTCTCAAAAAAAAAACAAAAAACAAAAAACAAAAAACTACAAGTATAATATTTTCCAGTTATGTAAATTCAAAATATTCTAATATCTCCAGATGTAGCATTTAGAAAATAACAAAGACCATAATCCAGAAAGCAAGAGAAGTTATTGTATGGATCATTGAAGACTTCTACAAAGTAGTATCAATCTTATGTCAGGTTATATACTTATTTTTTCACATATATATATATATATATATATATATATATATATATATATGTGTGTGTGTGTGTGTGTGTGTATGTGTGTGTACAAAGACAAGGAAGAAGTAATATAAAGTCAATGGAATATGGAAATATACTCTTAAAAGTTTCTAATACTAGGAGAAAATACCATACTGCATCTTATAAGTAGATTATAAGTCAAAGATACAGTATAAATCATAAAACAAAAATTAAAATTAAATATTCAGAAAATTAATTAAATATTAGTTAATTAAAAATTAAACTAGATATTCCAAAATAATATTCTGAAATTAAAATTAAATCATGAATCCAACTCAGAAGCCAGAATGTTGTGTAACATATGTAAGCATTTGTAATCAATTCAGAATACTCACATAGTATTTGAATAGGTTAATATACACAAAAGTATCAAATAAGAAAAGGTTTTTATGATAGTAGAGAATTACTAAGATTAAAACATAATATAAAGACTGGAATGGCAAATATATGATCAGCACCTCTAACAGTTTGGGGGTAGGATATCACACAAAGTTCTAGTATGTCATGTACATGGACATTGTCCATGACACTTACTCCTGGTCAGGTATCACTTGTGGAACTAAGCTACTGATATTTCCTTGATATCCACCCTGTAGACCCAGACAGAATTATGACCCAAAGAATGAAGAAATCTATTTGTAGAATATACTGATGGAAATATTTTGCTGCTGTATACAAAAGAATAATTGAAAGACTGTTGTTGTATACCTATTTTTCTCCTGTGTTTAATTGTTTGCCCTATTTGGTGAGTTCTTTCTGTTCTCATTCATGGAATTGTGGCCATTTTGATCCCTCTCTAATATATCTTTTAGGACTCTGTTTAGGGTTGGCTTTGTCATCATGAAATTCTTTACTTATTCTTTGTCATGGAAGTATTGCACTTCTCCATTATACTTGAAAGACAGTTTTGCAGGGGTATAGCAGTCTGAGTTGGCATTTATTTTCTTGCAAGACTTGAAGTACTTTGCTCCATGCTGTTCTTCACTTGATAGTTTGTGAAGAGAGATCTGCTGTTATTCTGATGGGCTTTCTTTTAAACTTGATCTGTTTCTTTTCTCTAGTGGCTTTTAGTATACTTTTCCTGTGCTAAATTTCTGGGATCTTAATTATTATATGTCTGGGAGTGGTTTTAATTGGGCTGATGTTATTTGGAGTTCTATATGCTTAGGTTACCTGAATGTCAGATTGTTTCCCCATATTTGGAAAGTTTTCTGCTATTACTTCTGTCCATATTCTTTTTATATCATGGTGTATTGACTCCTTTCCCACTGATGCCTATTAGTCTTATGTTGTTCATCTTTGCATCATCTTGCAGGTGTTGAATTATTTTTTCCTGCATCCTAGTTGCTTTTTAAGAGATCTTTTCTTACCTTTTCACTAGCTGCAACAGTGTCTTCAAGGTCTGAAAGTCTATTTTCACTTTCATTCAAATTGTTTTACCAGCTTGTGATTGAGGTTTTAATTTCCTGCACAGCACTTTGAATCTGCTTCATGCATTCTATTACTTTCTTTTTTAAATTTTATTTATTTATTTATTTTCTTGTTTCAGAACCTTTGTTTGTTTATTCACTCATTTTTATGGCTGGCTCAGCCCACCCCGAGCACAGGGCTAGCGCAGCATGTGGTGCCGGGGATCAAACCGCGGTCCCTGAAGCCGCCCAAGCTTTCCCAAGCAGGTGCTTTAGACCACTGAGCCATCCCGCTGGGTCCCCTCTATTACTTTCTTATACTGCTCATTCAAGGATTCCATCATTTTTCTATTCTCCTCTACTGTTTTAATCAGTGTCTTTAGAAGCATTCAGTACTCCTTTCATCATAGTTATCATTTCTTTTTGTACTTAAGAAATTATTTCTGATCTGATTTCCTTTATACCTCTCTGCAGTTTTTTTTTTTTTACTTCAGACACTATTATTTCACAGATTTCAGGTGTGTGATTTCCAATTTCCTCTATACTATTGTCTCCTGTATTTGTTCTAGGTGGGCTTGGGGCCTGAGAATGCATTTTGCTCCTCTTATTTGTCATTTTGTATAGCTCTGCCTTCTGACCTTTGGTATAGTTTTGGTAGAGTTCTTACCCTTGCACCAGGTCCAGGTCTACCAAGTTCAAACTCCTCCAGGTGGGCGTGGCTTAGGCCTGGCTGTTGTGTTCCCTTCTTGCTGCAGCTGTTGGAGGTGAACCTTCTGTGCCTCTCTGGCAAGATGTTCTGCTCCTGGATCAGCTGGGTGTGTCTTGCCCTAGTTTCTCTGCAGGGAGTTCTGTCACAAGGTTCCACACCAGGCCTGTCTGATGGATGAAGTTCTATTCACATTTCAGGCCTGGGCCCTGGGTCGAATGAGTTTTCCAGTGGAATATTTTTTTTTTCCAGTGGAATATTTTGAATAGCTGTATCTTTTAGAACCTTAACATGGGCCAGGCACAGTGGCATATGCCTATAATCCAAGCACTTGAGAAATTGAGGTAGGAATATCACTGTGATGAGTTCAGGGATAGCCTGTTCAGAAACAAAGAGAACCTTAATATGATATAAATTAATCAAAATTTTCACAGCATTAGTTACTCAAATATCATTTCCAAACAGCAGATATTTATCTAAATGTTAGCTGTCTCAAATTTTTAAGATAGCAGTACATTAAAAATTAAACGTGAACCAGGTATGGTGGTGCATACCTATAATCCCAGCACTCAGGAGGCTGAGGCAGAGACATTACTGTAAGTATGAGGCCAACCTTGGCTATACAATGAGTTCAAGACCAGCCTGGACTATGTAGTGAGGCCCAGTTTCAAAAAAGACACACACATTTAAAGCACCTACAAGCAGGTGCAGGGGTCAGGGTTTTCAATCCCTGGGCCTGCTGAGCTGACAATTGAGACTGGGCATGGTGGCATACATCTGTAATCCCAGCTCTTGGGAGGCTGCAAACAGGAGGATCATTATGAGTCCAGTCTAGTAGTGAGACCCTGAACACCCTGTAGACCCTTCCCTAAAATACAAAAAAAAAAGACACACAGAAGATTATACATGAAAGTTTTCAAACTATAATTACTTTTAATAAACATTTCTTGCCAGGTGTGGTGGTGCACACCTGTAATCCCACTACGCAGGAGGCTGAGGCAAGAAGATCGGTGTGAGTTCGAGACCAGCCTGGGCTGCCAAAGTGAGCTCAAGGCCAGCCTGAACTGCATAGCCAGACCCTGTCTCAAAAAGACAAAAATAAATAAATAAATAAATAAATAAATAAACAAACATTTCTTGTGATAACAAAATTTTTTAAATTTTCAGTTTGAACTTTTTAATATGGTAAATATTGGAAGATTATAAATGACAAAGATTTTTTGACTTCACAATTTTTCATGCATCAGCATAATTTTATTTATATTACAGTCCCTTGATCCAAGTGCTAGAGGCATTGAATAATACACAGGTAAGAGTCTAAAGGGTCCTGTGAGACCAGAAATGTTGAGGACACCACTGTATGTTATTTCTGCACAACCTCTCTTGAATTTCTTCCTTTGCATTTCATCGTTCATTTTATTCCTCATATTTGAGGACACATCCCATCTCAGGCACTATACTAGGTTTTGAGGATTCAGAGGGAACTAAGTTGTCCATGATTTCATGAACTAGTAATGTCAGCGCTTGAACTTGGGAGGCTGAGGAGAGAGGATTGCTAGAAATTCAAGGTCAGCCTGAGCTACATAGCAAGAATCTGTCTTTTTAAAAAATGGAATTAGCAATAGCTACTGGAAATCGGGGCACCAAAATGCCCTGAAGACAGATAAACAGTGAACTCATTTCAAAAACTTCTGGACTCTTACCTCTTAATATGCTCTCCTAAATATTTCCTATTAATAACGTAGTTCTTCTGTTCTGTATTATTTTGCTAGGGCTTCCAGAGAGTGGCTCAACCTGAAGTTTTTCTTTGTGCTGAGTTCTAGAAATACAAGATCAAGGTGTTAGCAGGTTTCCTTCCTCTTTCAGTCTCTCTCCTTATCACATAAACGCCCACCTTGCTGGGTCTGCACATCTTTCCTCAGTGGTGCACACGTATCTGGTGTCTGTCCATCCTCTCCCATCCCCATCGCTCTTCATAAGTAGGAGCTCTAATGGTTCCATTTCAACCTATTCACCCTTTAAGGCATTCACATTTGAAGGCATTGAGGTTAGAGTTTTGACCTCTTTGGTAAGAGGTAGGGACACAATGTATGGGTAATGTGTTCAGAATTATTTACATTTTTAAAAATTATTTATTTATTTATTTCTTGTTTCAGAACCTTTATTTGTCCATTCACTCACTTTTGTGGCCGGCTCAGCCCACCCTGAGGGCAGGCCTGGCGCAGCATGTGGTGCCAGGTATCGAACCACGGTCCCTGAAGCCGCCCAAGCCTTCCCAAGCAGGAGCTTCAGACCACTGAGCCATCCCACCAGGCCCCAAGAATTATTTACATTTTGAAGCCCAGATTTCTAGTAGTTATTGCTAATTCCATTTTTTACAAAAGACAGATTCTTGCTAAGAAGCTCAGCTGGCCTTGAACTTCCAGTAATCCTCCTGAGTCAGCCTCCCAAGTGCTGAATGCTGGGATTATAGGCATGCATCACCACACCCAACGCCATTTTCATTCATCAAAAGCCATTATAAATTTATTTTTATTTTTTTAAAAGATTTTTTAATAAAAAATTAAATAAAAAAATAAAAAATAAAGATTTTTTATTTGTTTCTCTTAAACCTCATTTATTTGTTTGTGTTATGGCTGGCTCAGCCCACCCTGGGGTGGGGGCGTGCAGCATGTGGTGCCATGGATCAAGGAGCGGTCGCAGCACTGGCCTTAAATTTCCTCCACAGGCGCTTTAGACCACTGAGCTGTCTCGCTGGCCCTAAATTTATTTTTACAGAGACTCTTTCTCTGTCTTTTTGAGACAGGATCTCGTTATGCAGTTCAGGCTGGTCTTGAGCTCACTTTTGAAGCCCAGGCTGGTCTCAAACTCACATCCATCCTCCTGCCTCAGCCTTCTAAGTGCTGGGATTACAGGCTTGTGCAACCATGTCCCCTCCCCCTTTCTCTTGATTTTCCTCCAAATAACTATCATGGTGTTTACTAGGAGAAAAATCCATTATAGACATGTCATATCTTTCATTAATAACCTCCACCTAGCCTTCCCCAGCTGCTCAGTCAGGGTCCATATGGCATTGCTCTTGATTCCCATCATTACTTAAAGGGAAACTTCACAATGTCAGAAGCCCTTGATGTCCTGCAAATGAAGGAGGAGGACGTCCTCAAATTCCTTGCTGCAGGAACCCACTTAGGTGTTACCAACCGGATTGCCAGATGGAGCAGTATATCTACAAAAGGAAAAGTGATGGAATCCACATCATAAATCTGAAGTGGACTTGGGAGAAGCTTCTCCTGGCAGCTCGAGCCATAGTGACCATTGAAAACCCTGCTGACGTCAGCGTCATCTCCTCTAGGAAAACAGGCCAGCAGGCTGTGCTGAACTTTGCTGCTGCCACCGGAGCTACTCCTACTGCTGGCCACTTCACTCCTGGAACCTTCACTAACCAGATCCAGGTAGCAACCTTCTGAGAGCCATGCCTTCTGGTGGTTACCGATCCAGGGCTGACCACCAGCCCCTCACGGAGGCATCTTATGTCAATCTGCCAACCATTGCTCTGTGCAACACAGATTCTCCTCTGCGCTATGTGGACATTGCCATCCTGTGCAACAATAAGGGAGCTCACTCTGTGGGACTGATGTGGTGGATGCTGGCCCGGGAAGTGCTGCTCATGCGTGGCACCATTTCCTGTGAACACCCATGGGAAGTCATGCCTGACCTCTTATTTCTACTGGGATCCTGAAGAGATTGAAAAGGAAGAGCAGGCTACTGCAGAGAAGGCTGTGACCAAAGAGGAATTTCAGGGTGAATGGACTGCACCAGCTCCGGAGTTCACTGATGCTCAGCTTGAGGTCTCAGACTGGTCCAAAGGTGTGCTGGTGCCCTCTGTGCCCATTCAGCAGTTCCCTACTGAAGACTGGAGTGCTCAGCCGGCCGAAGAAGATTGGTCTGCAGCCCCTACCGCGCAGGCCACAGAGTGGGTAGGAACCACCACTAAATGGTTTTGAGCTGTTCTGCCAATGCTTAAGCAAAATGGAAATGAGGCTGATGAAAAATAAAATAATTTCTTTCTTTTTTTTTTATTTCTTTGTTTCAGAACCTTTATTTGTTTATTCACTCATTTTTATGGCTGTCTCAGCCCACCCTGAGGGCAGGGCTGCCGCAGCATGTGGTGCCCGGGGATCGAACCGTGGTCCCTGAAGCCGCCCAAGCTTTCCCAAGCAGGTGCTTTAGCCCACTGAGCCATTCCACCGGGCCTTAAATAAAATAATTTCTAAAAAAAAAAAAAAAACCAATAACCTCCACCTAGAAATCACTATATCCACAATAGTAGTTACTTTTCTCATTGCTGAGGCTGTAACAGCAAAACCATGGCCAAGAAGCAAGCAGCACCAGGTTTGGAGGCAAGAATTAGCTTTATTTACACTGATGAACTGACAATCATTCCTAAAGAAGTTTGGGCCCAAAGGCTTAGGGGTGAGAGATTTTTACTAGGTTGCAAAGGGAAGCAGAGACAAAACAGCTTGTCAATTAGGTATTGGTTCACACAATAGGAATCCTCAAGACCAGCCATGCATCATAGTGACCAGTTATTTCTAGGAGACGGTATTAACAGGAACTAGTGACAAGAACTGGAGTAAACTGGGGGTTAAATTAACAACACTGAAATATACTGTCAGGAGGTAGGGTGATTTCTGCTACAAGACAAAGTACTTGACACCTATAGTCAAAAGTTTGTTTTAGCTCCCAGTTTGTACAGGTTTCAGTCTCCAATGGGCTGGCTCCAAGGCAGGGTAGCATTTGGCAACGGGGCAATATTTCATGGTGGCAGAAGACAGCAAAAGCAAGCAAGGGAAAGAGGCAAGTGTCTTTGTGTCCCTTACGTTGTATCCAGTCTGCCAGCATCAGGGAGGTGCCAATCCAATCAGTAGGCTGAGCCAGCCATCACCTACCTTTAATCCTAGCATTGCACTGTGGGTTAGTCACATGTTCTAAATTCAGCTTTGGAAGAAGTCCTATGACCACATGAGGTTTTGGGGACATCTAGACACAAGCTATAACATGTAGCAAAAATAAAAAAGTAATTATGTGTCCAATACATTGAATATTTGGCACATAAAACTACATAAACTGAAAATTTGACTCAATTTACAAATCTATTTTGCATTGACATTTTTAAAATTTCTCTGTTGGCTAGAGTAAATCATTCAGCAAAATTTGCAGAGGTTCTTGGCTGATATATATTTTCTTAACCCCTTGGGATATAATAATATCTTCCAGCTGCCTTCATACACATATACTAATATGTCAGGGTATACATAGATATTCTTGGTTCAAAATTGCTTTTCCTTATACCTCCAAAGATATTGTTCCAGTGTGTTCTGGCATTTAAAACTGCAAAAGAAAAATCTGAGGTCACTCATTTTTATCTTTTTATAGGCAACTTGTTTTCTTTTGTCTGGATACTTGCAATGTTTTTGTTTTATCTTTAATATTTTACAAGTCACCAGATTTTGTCTAGGTGTTGCTTTCTTCCCATTAATTTAAAAAAAAAAAAAAAAAAAAAAAAAACACTTGTGAGCCTTCTTCATTTGTAGGCCTACTATTTGGTCAACTCTGGGAAGTTTGCTGCTGTTAGTTCTTTATTATTTCAGCCTCATTTGCCTGGCCCTCTGTTTTAGGTATTCCTATTACGCATAGACTGCATCAACCGGACGGGCTCTCCACATCTCTTCCTCTTTTCTTAATTTCCTCTGCATTCTGTGAGAATGTCTCTTATTTTGCACTTACTTCAGCAGTTTTATTTTGTGACCAATCCTGCTTATGTGCTTCTTTTAAATGGAAGACTATGATCTTTTCCATGTTGTCACACACTACCTACTCCCCATTGTTCAGTTAAGCCTACATGGGGAATGAACATTTTTTTGTGGTGGGGAGGTTGGTCTTTTGAGCCACAGCCAAAAATGTAGTGCAGCCTCACTATGTAATGAGGCTGGGCTTGACCTTGTTTATATAGCCCCTGGCCTTGAACTCACGGCAGTCCTCCTGTCTGAGCTTCTGAAGTGCTGGGATCACAAGTGTACATCGCATCAGGCCAGTACTGAATTCTCTTATAAGACATTCAATACTTTTAGATCAGTGGTTCTCAAACTTTCTAATGCCGTGACCCCGCAATACAGTTCCTCATGTTGCAGTGACCTCAAACCAAAAAATAATTTTGGTGGCTACTTCAAAACTGTAGTTTTGCTACAGTTATGATTTGGAATGGCTTTAGGTGACCCCTGTGTTTTGGTCATTCGGCTCCTGCTGGGGTCGCAACCCAAAGGTTGAGAACTGCTGTTTTAGATGATCACTGTAGACTGATATATCAATATAAAGAGAAGGCATTTTCTTGTTTACTTATCTCTGTTCCTTTCTCCAGAACTGCATCTTGTGACTTTTCAATGGCTCTTCTCAATGGGATCCAAAAGTGCAGTCTTCCCAAGCACTGAAGTTGAAGAATCCCAACTTAATTCTTCTGCATTTAGACAAGTTTTCCTGGTACTATTTCTCGAAGAGAATATTTTTCCCCATGGCACATTCTTGGGTCTTTTGTTGAGTATTACTTTATGGTTAAATACTTTATTTTAGGTCTTCCTTCTATTTAATTAGTTGATGTGTCTATTTTTATGCCAGTACCATAGATGTTCTAACTGTAGTATCTTTATAATACATTTTGAAATCAGGTAATATAATGCCTACATCTTTGTTCTTTTTCCTTCAGATTGCTGTGGCTATTAGATATCTTTGTCATTTCATACAAATGTTAGGAATATTTTTTCTTTGTGAAAAATCACTTTAGAATTTTATAGAAATTTCATGGAATTTGCAAGTTACTTTAGAAAGTAAAATTTTAACATTTTTACAATATTGATTTTTCTAATACATAAATATGGAATTGTGTCCTATTTTCCCTCAATGTTTTATAATTTTCAGAATACAGATCTCCCATGTCCTTGGTTAAATTTACTCTTAAATATTTTATTTTTAGGGAGCCAGGTGTGGTGGCGCACACCTGTAATTCCAGCACTCAGGAGGCTGAGGCAGGAGGATCAGTGAGAGTTCGAAACCAGCCTGGGCTACAAAAGTGAGCCCAAGGCCAGCCTGAACTGCATAGTGAGACCCTGTCTCAAAAAAAAGACAAAAAAATTTATTTTTTTGGTACCATCATAAATTTTTAAGTTTTAGGGAGGAGAATTTATTGCTAGGTAGTTAAAAATGTTATTTTTTATATTGATTCTATAGCCTATAATACTATTGAATTTGTCTGATAGTTCAAATAGATTCTCACTGGTATCTTTAGGAAATTTTGTATCTAAGTTCATGTCATTAAAAAATGCAAACCAAAACAGAAAGATATGGCTATACTTACATTAGGCAAAATAAATTTTAAGAACTATAAAAGGAAGGCTGCCAAAGATGGCTCAGTGGTCTAAAGTGCCTGCTTAAGCAAGCTTAGGCAACTACAGGGACCTCAGTTCAATCCCCTAGCACCACATGCTGCACTAGTCCCACACCCAGGGCAGGCTGAGCCGGCCATAAAAAAAAAGAACTATAAAAGGAGATAAAGAAAGTCTTACTATTTAATGGTGAGTCATTTCAAGAAGAAGCTATAGCATCTGAAAATATATAGGCACTGAATCTAAGATCACATATGCTATGGCTTATACTTAGATGTCCTTCCAAAGCCCCATGTGTGAGTACTTTGGCGGGGCCTGAGGAAGTGGCTGGATCACATGTCTGATTCTCGATTAAGGGTTTGTTTTAGCCTGCTTCTGAGCATGGCTACTAGGGAGTCCAATTCTGGGTGTGTGCAGCACTGCCTAAATAGCTTTGCAGCCTGGATAGAATAAAAGGGAAAGCAGAAGGAGGGGCACCCGCCGCTGGCCTGCCACACCATGAGTTGCTTCTGCTCTGCCATGCCGCCCTGCCTTGGAGCCAATAGATCAGGAACTGTGAGCTGAAATAAACCTCTCCTTGTCTAACTTGTGGGCATCACGTATTTTGTCCCGGCAATAAGCAAGTAACTCAGGCAATATATTAATACATCTCAAGGAAGATTTGGGCTGAAAGACAACAGCAGGCCTCAGCACTTCTATTTTGACACTGGACAGATCATTCAGACAGAAAATGAAAAAGGAAACATTGTATTTGACCTACAGACAGGATAGACCTTACCTTATACACACAGAACATTCCATCCAACAACAACAGAATGCACCATGTGCTCAGGTGCACACAGAACATTTTCCAAAGTAAATATGTTAGGCCACAAAAAAGTCCTAATGAATTTTAGGAGACTAAAATCCTACCAAGTACATCTTTAAAAAGTTTTATTTTAAAGAGAAAAAATAGAATTTCAAAGCAAGATAATCAGAGAGTAATGATGGTTAAAACATTGAGTACTGGGCTGCTGAGATGGTTCTGCAGTCTAAAGCACTTGCTTAGGAAAGCTTAGGCAACCACAGGGACTGCAGTTCGATCCCCTCCACCACATGCTGTGCCAGCCCCACCCCCAAGGGCAGGCTGGCCAGCCATAAAAAGAAAAAAAATTTTAAAAAAAGAGTGAAAACATTGAGTATTGTTGTCTTCAAAATAGTTAGTGAAAGTACAAGATACAGACATGAAAAGTGGTTGAGACAATATTATCCCAAACCTTTCTTTGCAATGAACTAGGATAATTTGGTAAGATAACCATCCTGTGTGTGTGTGTGTGTGTGTATTTTTTTTCTTTTCCTCTCCTTCTTTTCTCCTTTCCCTCATCCCCATTTCTTTTCTCTTTGTTTTTTGTTTTTTTTTTCCCAGTGGTACCTGGGATCAAACTCAGGACTTTGTGCTTACCAGGCCAGTACTTATTCCACTGAGCCATTTTGCTAACTCGTTGTTTTTCATTTTAAATATTTTCATCTAATTTCATAATATTTAGATCTTTTTTTACTCTTTCAGCTCTTACACAAAGGAGACAATATGATGCCTACATATGTGAGTCTGATTTATTTCACTTATGAGTATGGTCTCATCAAGGATCTTTTCTGACTCCAACGATGTGAAATTGGAAATCAGCATCAGGAAGAATCTTTAAAAAATCCAGAAATATAGCCAGGACATGGTGGCACATATCTGTAATCCCAGCACTTGGGAGGCTGAGGCAGAAGGATTGATGTGAGTTTGAGATCAACCTGGGCTTCAAAAGTGAGCTCAAGTCCAACCTCAAGTGCATAGCGAGACCCTGTCTCAAAAGACAAAAAAAAAAAAAAAAAAACAGAAATATATATATATATATATATATATATATATATATATGGAAATTAAACATCATGCTCCTTAAAAAAAATAATAGATCAAAGAAGACATTAAAAACATCTTGAGATAAGTGAAAATAAAGACATAGTATGTCAATGCTTATGAGATGTAGCAAAAATAGTCCTCAGCAAAAACTCATTAACAATAAATGCCTGCATTAAACAAGAAAAGAAAGCATCAAACAAACTGATATTACAACTCAACTAGAAAAAAAAAGTGAGTACAAACTTAACAGAGATATTAAATAACAAAGATCACAGCAGAAATAAACAGAATAGAGACAGGTGAAAGAGTAGAAAGGGTTGATGAAACAGCTGGGGTTTTTTGTTGTTTTGTTTTTAGGGGAACTGGAGATTGAACTCAGGCCCTTGCACTTGCCAGACAAGTGCTTATTCTACTGAGCCCCAACAGCTGGTTTTTCGAAAAAAGCAAAATTGAGAAAATTTAATTACAATAACTAAGATAAAAGGGAGTACTGAGATAAATAATTTAAAGAGGAAACATGACAACTAATAACACAGAATCCCAAAGACCCAAATGATTAATATGAATAATTACATGAAAATTTCATAACAAATAAGAAATGAATGAATTTCTAGAAATATACAATCAACCAAGACTGAATCTTAAGAGGCCAGTAGTATGGTAACACAAAAGTTAGAGAAGACACTATAAGAACAGAACACTACAAGCCAGTATTCCTGATAAATATAGATGTAAAAAGCCTCAAAAAATACTAGCCGGGGTGGTGGTATAATTCAGCAGACTAAGTGCTTACTTAGGGAAGTGCAGTGGCCAGGGTTTGATCCCTGGCATGGTATGCTGCACCAATCCAGCTCTCAGGTGGGCTGAGCCGGTGATGGAGTCTGGTCGTGGTGGCACATGCATGTAATCCCAGCACTTGGGAGGCAGGAAACAGGAGGATCACCGAGTCAGAGCTGTGTAGTGAGACCTTGCATAAACAAATAAATAAATAAATAAATAAATAAATAAATAAATAAATAAAACTCATTATCTTTTTTTTTTTCAGTTCTATAACTTTATTTGCAGGTTAGTTCTTGTCCACATTCACTGTCTGGAGATTTTTGAACGTGGTAACAGGGACGTAGGTTACCAAGGTATACAGCTTGTTTGGTGAGTCTTCATCCTCATTCCGTTTCCTGGACAACCGTACCCGGAACATTCCTTACTCCTTTGGCTCAGACAGCTTTGTTGAGCCTGGTGTCGGTGTGCACATCTGGTGTCCCCATCTCCTTGGCAAACTTCCGGATCTCCTTAAGTGCCTGAGGGGTGCACTTCTTGAAGCCTACTCCGTGGATGCGCTTGTGAATGTTGATTGTGTATTCTTGGGTCACCACCTCATTGATGGCAGAGTGGCCCTTTTTCTTCTCGCCACCCTTCTTTGCAGGAGCCTTTCTGCCGGGACCAAGTTGGAAAGCCTCATTATCATTTTTGACTTATGAGTTTTGAAGAAATCTGTTTGTCTTTTGCTTAATTTCATGGTAACCTGAATATTACCTTATGATAGATTTCAATTCTTTGGGATGAAATTTATGCTGAATATGTTTTCATAAGCATACCGTGCATGTCTGAGAAGAACACATAAAGTCTGCTTCCAAAATGTATTCACACTTCAGGAAAAGAAAAACATGTAAGCCGGGCGTGGTGGCGCACGCCTATAATCCCAGCACTCGGGAGGCTGAGGCAGGTGGATCGGC
>PVJA010019534.1:0-38245 GCA_004027025.1 Myocastor coypus | reverse complement strand
GGCCCAAGAAAGAAACTTCTTTGTAAAATGTATAACTTCTTAACCATGTTATACAGGGATTTATTAGATTATCAATGACTGATGGAAAATACCAATTCCAAGTTAAGTCTAACATGTTTGATATTCAGAAAGACAGTGATGGTCAGCTCAAGTACCTATGTTAGAGTAGTAATGTCACTAAGTTAGGAATGTAAGTTCATGGACCAAAAATTAGAGAAAAAGAAGGGCTATAAGGACAGTCAATATTTTGGCCCTAGCCCTTCAAGGTCAGTGAGGACTCAGGATGTAAGTGATCCTGTACTATAACATCCTATAACTCAGTGATGTCCCCAATTTTCTTGTCAACGAAATTATAGGACCACTGAGTAAAGGGACTGATGATGCATAGTGTACCTAAAGAGAGTCATCTAGAGAGAAAACATTCTCTTTGGCTTTCACAGAGAGCAGACTGGTCAAGCAATGGCTTTGACTCATCCAGACGGCTGACACTGATAACAGTTCTACAAAGCACTGTACATGGTTTCAACATAAATCCTGAGGGGATTTGACTGACCTGGGAGGTACAAAAGTTACATATTTTGTTATGTAGGTCTTGGTTTAACTTGTCCTTAACCAGCCAGCAGAATAGTTTAACCATGAGGCATAAAAAGTAAAGCTAGATTAGTATGTTGAGCTGTAAAAGCCTTAAATCAACAGCTTCTTACATTGCCAGTTTTGCCAGTAACTCATGGAATATTGGACTATGCATACAAATGCCTTCTCTTAGTTCAATGAGAAGAAATTTTTGTAGCAATAATGATTAGAAAAATTATCATGTCTGCATCCTGTACTCTAAATTTCTACTACAAGGACAATATGCATTCTATTAATTATTGGCAATGTACTACTAACATGTTTTGAAACTGTGCCATTGTTATTTCTTATTAAAAGTAATAAAGAAAAAGAATGTACAGGTCAACTGAATGAAGTGCATTATTGCTTGAGCTTCAGTCTATTAAGAATTATGTTGTCTATTTTGCTGTTATATAAATTTTTTCAATTTTTATAAAGGTCTTTGACTCTTTATACACTGAAATAGAATAAAATTTAGGAAATGGGTACATTCACACCTGATACCCATCCGGGTTACACAAACTTCCCACAGTTACATTTTTCTTCTTTTGAAATCACGTACAGTGATCACAATCATGCACAGTGAAAGGAGACATGCAATACACAAATGTTGAGCCTGGAAGTGAGATATGGAATGAACACAAGCTGGTGTGTATGCTAAGTAGCTGTCTATGAAAATGTCCAACAGAATGTCGATACACATCCTGGAGAACTTGGTGAACGGAAACTTTGCAAGAGAGATGGGGAAAGTAGTTGTGACTGAAAGTATGAAGATGCTCATGAGGACACCAAAGGAGCATTAGAGCTATTTCTCATGCTAATAAATAAGAGTGAAAAAAATCATTTCTGTGAAAGTATGTAAAAGATAGACTATGAAAAGTTGGTCCAGAGTTAGGTACATGAAATTTCATAAAGCCATAGAAAAGGTACTAAGTCCTTGTGGTAAGTTACAAAATTAAAAACAAAAAGGTAAACATTTTGTTCTTCCAAGTAGTTCTGATGAATACTTTGCCAAGAAAGAAAACCCATAAATTCCTATTATTCTAAGTTACAATGCAAAAAGAAAGTGCAGTTTGTATGCATTTTCTTTACTTTGCTATTTATAGCTTATCCTGGGAGAATCTTAAACTTTGGAAAACATTTAGAGATGGCACAGGAATAATTTTTTCATTGAATTATTTTTTGCACTTTGAAGAAGTTCTTTGTTTCATGTTTATTTGCACTTCTTTGTAGACTATATAAATTGTGGGAAGTCAGCACATGGGTCTAATACACCCTACTTTTCTTTACTTCCCTTTCCACTCTCTTCCCTCTCCTGTCCACTCTGAGTTCACTTTCTTATTTGCAGTGGTTCTGTTTCATATTACATCTTTTACTTTGCTTTTCAAACTCTTTATATTTTGGACTTATCATATAAGAGAGCCATTGCAACATTCAGCTTCTGTGTTCATTTTGAAGTCCCTACACTACAATGTGAAATATAGACTACCTATGTAGGAAATAAAGCCATATTACTCAGACTCCTTGTGAAGATCTTAGTTAGCACCTTTAAAGTATAAAAGTAAGGAAAATACCAATTGATTCTTCTTTACTCCAAGAAGGTGCTTCAGGATTTGATGAGGTGAAGCTGATTCAAAAGCCCCACACTTGAGTCCAAAGTTTTCCGCACTTGGACCAGATTTTTCATACAGACTTTACCCTTAATGACTCCTCAGGATCAATCATCGTCATCATGTTCACTTTGTGGCCTAAAATTAATTGAGATAAATAAGTGGTGGCTGCAGTATCTATTTCAGAGATCCTAGGTAAAGAAACAATTTCAGTCATTAGAGAGAGCAGAGTTTGTTAAGAGCAAAAGAGATGCTGAAATTAGCTGACATTACTTGATTTTTGAGAGTTTTAGATCAATGATTTGGTTTATTAATTTAACAAAACTAAAACCTACGTTTGCTCTTTTTTATTTCTTTCTCGTTCTTTTCTCTCTTCTTTCTCTCTGTCTCTCTCTGTCTCTCTGTCTGTCTGTCTCTCTTCCTCTTTCTCACTCTCTCTTTCCGCAGGGTGTCTCAGCAGTTCAGGCCAGCCTTGTGTTCACTTCGGCAGCCCTCAGGCTCATCTCAAGCTAGTAGAGATCCTCCTGTCTCCACCTCCCAAGAGCTGGGATTACAAGCATGCACCACCATGCCCAGTTCTAAAAATATTTTAGAAAACAAAATTAATATATATCTTCTTTTTACATTAAAGCAACATTATTTTTAAAAACTTAGTATGGATTTAGTATCTAAGCATTAATAATTTACATACACAGAACAACAGTAGATGTTACATTCTTTTCTGCTTTTCATTTATAATGTCCACTAATGGTATGGCACTTGTTTGGTACAGAATACAATCTCAAAATATTTTAAATATCTTAAATTTTCATAAGATAAATAATCAGTAAACATCAATTTGGAGAAATAATACAGTTAATGGTGTTGGACTGTGGAGAGAGCTCATTGGCTAAATGGTGTAAGTGCCTGCCTGGTGAGTTTATTGTTCTGAGCACAAATTCCAATACAGAGAGAAAGAAAGAAAGAAAGAAAGAAAGAAAGAAAGAAAGAAAGAAAGAAAGAAAAAGATAGAAAGACAGACAGAAAGGAAGAAAGAAAGGAAGGAAGGAAGAAAGGAAGGAAGAACCACCACCAAACAAAACAAAGCAAACAAAAACAAATATTGTCAATAGTTTTAATTCTAGGTAGATACTAATATTTCAAGTAAAATATATATTGCCACACTTGACATTCCTTGTGAGTGCATGGCTTATGCTGTTCAATGAAGGTTAGCAAAAAATATTCTAAATTTACAGTTATGAATATTTTATGTGAAATAAATTATCTTATATTGCTTGTTTTATTTTCAGTGGAACTTGCTTTAAAGTTTAAGGCACAAAAGTTCCCTTTTGTATGATTCTTTAGTATCTAGTGTCAAGTTTTAAAACCTTAAAATCATAGAGCATTCCAAATTTATCCTATACTTATATAGATTATAAAACTGTGCAATAAAAATAGTGCTAAAGAAAGAGTACAAGAGAATGAGAAAACAGAAGAGAGAATTTTGACAGCCATTGGTGTTCAATTTATAAAAGCATTCCCTTCTTGGGAAAAATGATGAATTTCACCATGTCTCCTATACCTAATTCTAAGAGCAGCTCTGGTATATAAACTTTACTTACACTATCAAGCAATGGTAAATAATTTATAATGTCAGTTAACCAACTTTATGATCTGCTACCTCAAAGCAGTGGAATAGTATTTCTAGGAAGCTTCTTGCAATAGGTGTAAGGAAAGAAAAATAAATGGAAAATTGCACAATAATAAGCTTGGTACACTACCATTTATATATATGAGAAAAATATAAATATACACATAAATTCATTATTGAATGGATTACTTCTGGGACAATACATATTTATGGTGGTTGGCCATAGGAAAAAATGCTGGAATATTGCACAAGTAGAGACTCGCATTACAAGCTTTCACAAACTTACCCCTTGTGCGTGTATTTACAATTCAAATAAGCATTGTATTTGCCTCAAAATAAGATCAGGTCATATGATCATGGGTTTCATCACAACTTGCATTCTTATTTCAGAAAAATATGATAAAAATAATTCAATATTAGCCTTTAATTTTTAACCTGTTTTCTACTCATAATGTTATCTAGCATATTAACTTTAACTGAACACATTTTTATATCTTTTTGGTACATAATCTGGATAAAAATAACTGAAACTAAAGGTTAACTGATTTTCTATTTAAAGCAACTACATCATTCATAAAAATCAAATATTCCTCAATTCTGTGTATAATTTTTATGCTAATGAAATGAATGCATTTCAGTTATATCTTTACATTAAGTATATACACAAGATAATTTTATATGAAAATGAGATATTAATTCAGAAGAAGAGTTATTTTATCTAAATGAAAATTTATGCTTTACATTGTGGTAAGTAAATACATTTAAAAATTTTACCCATTAAATTCCAGTCTTCTTACATAAAATAGCTGCTATCTTTTGAAGTAAAACAGATGGATTTTTAGCATATTTATGCTTTATGGTTTTTATAACCATGTATTATGATAAGCCTAAAAAGAAAGGTTAAGTGTCAATAAAGATTTGCAATATTACATCTTTGTAATGATATTTCATGAGAAATGGGAGATTAGTACTTAATTTTTTAACTTGTACTTCCATTTCATAAAGCTTGTTGCTGCCAAAGCTCATTAGAGCTCATGGCATTTCATTACAAACTGCAAAGATGAGCTCAGAAAGTAGAAAAGTTATATGCCATCTAATCAATAAAACAAAGATGTGGCAAAGGGCTCAAAATGTTCTGTACAAATTGCACAATGTGACCTCTATTTGCCACATGTAGTTCACATGACATTGCTACAGAATCTCCCCTTTTGTTCTAGTCCCGGCTGGTCCTGGCAGCTTCAGGCACTAAGGTGTTCCATACTCCTTCCATCAGTGGAAGTTGTTAATGATCTCTGGACTCCAGGGTCCTAATGTTGCAATTTATTAGCACCCTGTATTCTGTCTTACAGGGAAGTATTAGTTACTTTGTTCCTGGAAGGAGGCTGGCAAAGACAGTTGGCCTGTCATTGGTTTCTTTCAAGTTATAAGAAACTGTAGAAATGAGACAATTTACGGATATAATATGTGGTAAAAATAGTGATGGGTTTTTTAAAGAACATGTCAAGGTATTAGTTGAGTGATTAGCAGGAAAGGTGATTTAGAATTAAAATTAGAGAATGCTGTGATAGATGCTTCTTAAGAAATTGGCAAATATTATTAGCATCAAAAATATAAAAAATGAGCAAGAATTAAAGATCAAACTTGAGGGAAACAAAATAGAAATTTTTAACACATAAAATTTCACTTGACAATGAAGGTCTAGCATTCCTCTCCATACATAGAGAGTGAATAACTTCAAAATACCCACCAAAAGCCACAGCAATACAAAATACTCTGAAACACTGAAGAACTTGAAATTACCCCTCAAGTCTTCAAAATCATGTAGAAAGATATGTGCAGATACACAATAATAGAAAATGGTAATGAGGTTTAAAATAGTCATTAGCTATTAACAAGCCATTGGATGCTTTAATAACTTTAATCACAGTTAAATCTTCATGATATTGAGGAAAAAGTGATACTTAATTTTATGTAACAACTTGCCTATGCAAGTAGATAAGGATCTATTTCAAAGAAATACATATTTTAAAGACACATCAAATAACCAAGGTGATTTCTTTCTTAGAAATTTTGGCTTTGTTTTGTTTTTGTACTGGTACTCAAACTCATGAATTTGTGCTTGCTGAGCTGATGCTGTGTCACTGGGCCACATCCCTGAAGTTTTTAAAATTTCTGTTTCTTCTGTGCATGACACAATAAATAACATTGATGATGAGATCAAACACTAGTTTTGTAAACAAAGAATTACAACAATTAGCTCCTTTGATAAAGCATGGACACTAGAAAAACCACACCAAAGTGTGGCTTACCTGTGTGTAAAAGTGGATTCAATTCTCCATATCTTCCTCTATTAATATCCTTCATATTGTGTCTTGGACACTCTTCCACTTCTGAGATACTGGCTTTTCACCTTAAATCTGGGAAAGTGTAACAAATAGTTTTAGGAAACAGAAGTGATCAAACTTTATTTCCTAACCTATTGTTCAAAAACCTTGTCTGCTTCTATGTTTGTTTTGCCTCTAGAATCTTTGCCTTTCTGTGTGGACATGGCTTGGTGGACAAATTGCAGGATATCAGGGCATCAGGAGATAGCGGAAGTTTTGAGAGAGAGCAGTCAAGATCGGTCAAGTGAACAACCTGACCCACAGTTTGCTCCAGACTTAGCAGACTCAAGATCAGAGAGCCACAGAAATCATCCAAAGCTTTGCAAAGAAAGATATATACATTTTTATAAGGTGAAGACATCACTTGTGAAGCTAGTTTATTGCCTAATTAGTGTATCACCAGACAACTGAGGCAGAAATTGATTACTTCCTACAGGGTGCTGTCATATGCTTTATCTTTTTTAGTTCAAGACCAAATTTCATCATGTGGCACTGGCTTTTAACCGATCGTATGTGGGGTCAGGAAAAGTTTGCACAGTGATAATAAAGGCTGGAAAATGATGACACATGTAACGTCATCACAAAATAATTGACAAAGCTATCGTCTGCGGTAGGTAACTCACAAGGTGGAAAATATATCTAAAGAACTATTGGATTTGCTTCAGGAGATCTCTAGGCCTAATGCAGAGAGTTCCAGCCAGACTTTCTTAATTACATAGAGTCTGTCAAGAAAATGATCTATAAGAGGGTTTGTCAGTTTCTATGCAGAATTTAAAGGGGGCAGATGTACAGACTATAAAATAAAATAGTACTTTATCTTCACTCTGTCTAGTCAAGAAATGCCTATCTAAATAAATTATATTTTCTGTGTACAGATGAAAACACCAAAGTTACTTAAGATCTTATGTTAAAACTATCGCAAAAATTTTACAAGGCCATCTTATCCTCTCAGATAAGAATAAGTTTTGCTCTCTTAGTGTTTCAAGAGCTCCAATAATGTGATTAAAAAGAATTTTTTGAGTGCAGTAGATGAAAGTTAAGTGAATTAAAATCACATAAATTTTGAAGAGTTAGTAGAGGCAAATTTTCCTCATCTTGGTCCTAAAGGTACTGAGTTGTTTTTAAATGCAGATGTTTCAAGGTATCAACCTTGAATAAAGAGAAGGTCAATTCAGAAAAGAATTTGAAGATTATAACTTCTGCTAACCTCTTCAAAATGAAGAATAAAAGAGATGGCAAAGGAAGAAGTCCTCAGAAATTGGAATTGTGGAGAACGACTAATAGAGAGCCCTCCCCCCATGGGAGCACCAGGAAGTGCGACCTGGGCACAGCCATTTCTTTCAGGATCAGGGCATCTAAAAAAACTGGTCTCTTTTCCAATTTTAGAAGTCTTAATGTCTGGAGAATTCTGTGTGTTCCATCTTTGTCTTGTTCAATGAAAGCTTAGTGGACCTTTCCTTCCCTCATCTCGTTAGTGTGTCCTGGGCAGTGATAATAGGGTCCAAGTTGAACTTTTAGTTCATAAGTCTCTCACTCAAAGTGTACCACCTCTGAAATATACTGATGTAGATCACAGGACTTTGAGGACAATACAGTAACTGGAAGAAACTCTGGTTAGCTTTGACAAAATGAATGTAATTTGCATGTAGATAACATAGAATATGAGGAGTAGAAGGTGGAACGGTAATAGATTGATCTGAAACATTGGCCACCAATTCTTCTCCCACTGATGGTTGCTTTGTGCTATGGATTTTAGTTATTTTTTAAAATCAAGAAATAAGTTTTATTATTACTTGAATTTTTGAAGGCTTTTTGATTTGGTTTTCTAAATGAAACCTAAAATCTAACACGTAGCATACGTTTGATCTACTAAAAGTAGAAGGATGATTCACACAATTTATAGTAGTAGTTTTATGGGTGAAACAGCAGAAGTCAAAAGAATTGTCACATGTCTTAACATGCTGTAGATGCTATAATAATGGTGGCTTATGAATAACTAAAATTTATAGTTCTGGACTTTGAGTAGTATATGATAAAGTTACTGAAAGATTCAGTATCTCAAGGCCCACTTTCTTGTTCATCTTCTTTCGTTATCTTCACATGTTGGAAGAGATAGAAAGCCCTCCATTGGGCTTTTAAAGGAAATTAATACCATTACTGAAGAGTCTACTTTGATGACCTGATGACTTCTCCAAGATCTTCATTTGCTGATGCTGTTATACTGATGACTAGAATTTCAGCAAACCGATTTCGAGGGCAGAGCATTGTCATTCAGTCGCTACCTCATCTGATCCGTAGATCGGTGGGTGAGTCAACGTTATGTACTGATTAGCTCATGTCTGAGTGTGGAGATGGTTTGACATGGCCCATTATCATTACAATAGATAACTGATACAACCTGCTGTAGCAATTCTTAGTGATCCATTCAAAGTGGATAATGAAAACTTCAAGTTGTTGTTCATTAAAAGAAGGTTAGAAATTGGATGGATTAACTGGTTAGAAAAAAGGAGAATTACAACCCTCTGATTAGAAAACCGCATTTAATGGTTTTCCATTGTTGTTGTGCAGATGCAGGTGACATTGATTCTCTCTCGGCTCTGAATTCTGTCAGGTTACTTGGGTGTGAGAAGAATAAGAGAGAGAGATAGAAACCTCTGGGGAATTACGTCGGTAGCCAAGCAAGGAAGACAATGAGGTAGCAGAGGACTGCCACTGTCATGGGCGCTATGGAGCCTTCAATACCAAACTTTGACATTCTGTTTACAAGGCCAGGGACTGTGGACAGCTGGGAGTAGAATTTTCCATTATTCTGTCTCCAAAGAGAAAGGTTAGAGAATTAAAAGATAAGAGTTAAGGCTACTTTTTCACAACAGGAATAGTCATAACTATTATATGGGAATTTTTTTTTTTTAATCAAGCAAGTTTGGAAGACATGAGGCTAAACAACATGAAATAGATTTATTTTAAGTGAAAGAGTTGAAAGACTCCTTACTATACAGTTTGTATTGTCGATCTCCTAAAGAAATATAAACTTTCTGAGATTCTCTAACTTTATTTAGCATTAGGACTTTTATATTGCTAAGGCCACTTTACAGGATTATATATTTTTAGCACACTAATTACATTATGTGTAAAATGTTCAAGTTTCTTTTTTAATTCTAAGCTTTTAATTTTTTGTAAAGACAGTCTTCTTACCAGAATATTAATAGACATGTTTACTTGAGTTAAGAATGTGTAACCTGTAAAAGAACCATGGTAGTAGTTTAGATACTCAAAATAGTTTTGGTTCTAATTTTCTATAGTATGATGCCATGTATTTAAATCCCTATGTTTAATTATAGGTCAAAAATAAGAACAACAACTTGTAAAATGTTTATCTCTTGAAAGTACTGTGGGTTAGGCTTTGTGAAATTTATGTGAATTAATCAGTTCTTTTAGGAAAATTTAATTAATTTTGCATGGCCTCAGTATGCAGCTCAGACTCTTAGTGATCCTCCTGTGTCAGCCTCCCTGCACTAGGATTATAGGTGTGTGCCACCATGCCTGGTTTCAGGGCTAGCATGGCATGTGGTACTTGGGATCAAACTCAGGCTCTTTCACTTGCCAGACAGGTTCTTAGACCACTGAGTTATCTCCTCAGCATCGATTAATCAGTTCTTACTGTATAATCACTCCTCAGAAAAACTGAGTCTAATATAGTCACAGCATATATATATATATATATATATATATATATATATATATATATGTCACAGTATATACATATATGTATATATATCCATGAAATAATATTATCATTAGCATACTATATGTTTTTTTTTTAAAAGGATGAAATTCAGACTTGGAGAAGTATGTCTGGGCTGCTATTAAACAATTTATTATTTTAGTGTCCAGCTTTATTGAGATTCATAAGTGAAAACTGCAAATTGTATATATTTAACATGTAGGAAAGGTCTTGAGATACATATAAATTGTGATTATCATAAGAAAGCTAGTGATATGTCCTTTACAATACATAGTTATCTTTCCAAATTAAAACTCTTAGGACCATTTTTAGGAATTAAAGCATATAAAACATTAATTTGTACTGCAGTCACCATGATCATAAGCTCATCTACTGAACTTACTAATCTTATAACTGAAAATGTATAACTTGGTATTTAATTACATATTTATTCCACTTCATTAGTACATGTTTTCAGTATTTAATGGCTACAGTTCATGTGGGAAGCTGGCATATGTACGTAACATTTTAATTCTGCTTCGACCTCTTTCTCTTCCCAGTTTGCCCCCTCTTTTTACCTTTTGGTCCTCTTTCATTTTGCAAAAGACCCATCCTTCTATATTTTTAACTTTTATTTTAACCTTAGTCTTCTGATTGTCTATTATATTTTATTTTGCTTTTTAAATGTGTTTTGGATTTCCTATATAATGGAAACTGTATCATCATGAATTGGTCTGATTTATTTCATTTAACACTATGGTCTCAAGGTGCAACTCTTCGACAAATGAACCAAGTTCATTTTTATGTCAGAGTAGTACTTCCCCATGTATACATACTACATTTTCTTTATGTGTTCCTCTATTGAGGGACATGTAGGACACTGCTAAAATTGAGCTATTATGCACTGTGCTGCCATGAGCATGCATATGAAATATAAAATGAAAACTTTAACTCCTTTGGAAAGATCCCTAGAAAGGAACAGCTGGGTCACCCTGAAATACATACTTTTACTTTTCTGAGGCACATCCATACTGATTTCCTTAGTGGTTATACTACTTTCTATTCCTTTGAACATTGTAGAAGTTACCCTTTCCTTTTCATTCTCGTTAGCATTATTATTTGGTTTTCTTTTCTTTTCTTTAGGAAAGGGTCTACAGGGTGTTCAGGGTCTCACTACATAGATCGGACTCATAGTGATACGCCTGTTTACAGCCTCCCAAGAGCTGGGATTATAGGCACGTGCCACCATACCCAGTCTCAATTGCCATTTTAACATGCCTCAGGGCTGGGGCTGGCACTGCAGGTCGAGGAATCAAACCTAGCCCCTGTGCCTGCTTGCAGATGCTTTAATTCGCTGAGCTGTTTGGCCGGCTCATGATTTGGTTTCTTGATGATAGACTTTCTTTCTGCAGTAAAGTAGATGCCAGGCTTTTTTGGTTGGTAAGTTTTCTACTGCTGTTTTGGTGTCACTGCTTGTTCCTAAATTACTGAGTTTTTGTATCTTTGATAATTGGATTATACAGGGTTTAATTTTAGCAATTTGTATGTATCTAAGAATTTGTCTATGTCATCTGAATTTCCAACTGGAATACTTTTTCTATAAGTAGTTACTAGCAATCACGTGATTAAGAGTTTGTCTATTTTGTTTATTCATTCAAAAGACGAACTTTGTGATCCATATTCATTGTGTATACTCTAAATTTCATTAACTTCTACTCTGTTCTTTGTCATTTTCCTTTTTCATTGTAAGGAAGGGTCTACAAGGTGTTCAGGGTCTCACTACTAGATCAGATGCATTAGCAATCCACCTGTTTACAGACTCCCAAAGAGCTGGGATTACAGGTGCGCCACCACGCCCAGCCTCAGTTGTGGTTTCGGTGCACTCCAGGGGCAGAGCCAGCACAGCAGGCCTGGGGATTCCTGTACTATGTTTGGATTGGGATTGTTCCTTTTTTTGTTGAACCTTGAGTTATCTATGGACATTAATCTATGTCCTTGGATTTGATCATTTTTTTGGATGTGGAGATTCACAGCTCTAATCTCACCTCTTCGTAATGCTGTACAGTAGTTCCAATGTGCTGTGTTGGCACTATCATTTGGTTGTAGGAACCAATTTATTCCTCGATTTTCTTAGGGGCCTGTTGATTATACAAGAGTATCAGAACTAGTAAATACTGATTCTCCTGCTCCATCTGTTTTCATAATTTCTGTGGTGCTTTTTCTTCTTTTTTTCTCTTTCTATTTTTTTCAGTTGACAGATAATTTTATTGCAGTATAATCTGAGAATAAAAATGGCATAATTTTGATTTTTTTCTCTTTTACTTAAGCATGCCTTATGGTCCAGCATGTACTTTATTTTGGAGAAAGCTGTGTTCCCAAGAAGAACAATTTGGATGAAGGAGCAAGACGGAAGCCTATACAGTCCATTTGCTTGAAGATTCGATTTAATCCTTGTATTTGTTTGTTGATTTTTTTCTAGTCAACCTGACTACTTGCTGTAGTGGAATATTAAGCTATCCTACTGTAATTTTGTTGTAGCCTATCTCATATTCTATGTGCAGTAGTGCTTGTGTTATAAAGGTGAGCATCCTGGTGTTTGATGAATTTGTGTTTGTAATTCATATCTCTGGCTCTTGAAGGGTCTCCTCAAACAAAAAGCCACATTTATATTTTCACATCTGTTGCTTGAGTCCACTTTGTGTGTTCACAGGATAACAATTCATCATTTTGTAGTTCTTAATGCATGCAATATTGTTTTACATCTTTTTTCTCAGCCTGTAAATTATTTCTAAGTAAAAGTACTTCTTGAAGGCAGGTTATCATTTTTTTTCTTGGTATGTTCTGCAAATCTATGTTTTGATTTTAAAATTGAGAGAATTCACTGAGGCAATTATTGTTGAGATGTACTGACTAATGCCTGCCTTTGCATGATTTTCCTGTTACTAATTATTTTTCGTCTTCCTAACTTCTCCCCATGTCTACTGGATTCATCTTAGTATACTTTAGTGTTGCTGGCCTCATTGTGTCTTCCCAGGATACAGGTTTGTTGTACTGGATCGATACTTTAGCTCTCTTTGCAATAGACAGATTTTTTTTTTTTTTTTTTTTTTTTTTTTTTTTTTTTTTTTTTTTTTTTTTTTTTTTTTTTTTAGTAAAAGGCGAAAGATTTATATGATCTGAAGAGAAACCAGAGTATAGACAGACATTATTGCTATATTGATTTTGAATGATAATATTGATTTTGAATGATAATTCTGTAGGATAGAGAAGTCTGTGTTGGAAATTGTTTTCTATTAGGACTTGAAATACTAACTCAAGTTCTCCTAACATTTAAAATTTGTGTTAAGACACTGCTGTGATTATAATTAATTTAACTTTATAATAATCTGTTGCTTTTCACTAATAGCATTTAAGCTTTCTTTCCAAAGTCACTTTTGGAGGGTTTGACTATTATGAGTCATGGAGAAATAATTTTATAGTAGTATCTGTATGGAGCATCAAATGTATCATTTATGGACGTTTAATTCTTTCTAAAAATTAGAAAGCATTCAGCTCATTTCTCTAACTCAGTTTCTCATTCCATTAGTGGCTTCTGATTTTTACTAATCCAAATTAATCATATAGTAATCTTCTCTGCATCATCTGATGGCTTTTGGATCCATTATTTATGTTTTCTCATTAAAGTTATCTCTGAGAAGTTGACCTTGCGCAGCAGAACTGGCGTGCTCTAGTCCTGATACTCTGCCCTCTCACTGTTCATTTATGCTGCCAAAAGGTTCAATAGAAAATTTAATCTCCTGGATTCCTGTTTGGTACTTTTCTGTGTACTGAAATTCTTCACTAAGTGGTCATGTTTGACACAGTTTTGTTTTACTCAGCTAGCCTTACATTAGTGCCTTCTATAAGCCAACTAATTGTGTGTTCATGCAGTTTTTTACCTGTTTAGTTTTATCTTTTCAGCTTGTTTAGCACCTTATTCATCAGGTTTTCCTCCCTCTTTTGTTCTCAAATATTGTAGCTGTATGGCTTTTTATTTTCACCTCCTAGCTGACCAATGGTTCAGCTTTCTGAGGATTAGAAATTTTTTGAAGCATTTTCTTGCCTTGTCTACTCATTTTTCTTTTCTTTTCTTTTCTTTTTTTTTTTAAGTTTCGTCTTGTGCTGGGGTTTTCAGGTGCTTACAGAACTTGTTTCTGAAATGATTTTATTTTTAGTTAGTGTCTGCTTTTCAGCATCACTATGAAGAGGGCAAACTATAGGCCTTTGCCTTCTTCCCAAGACCTGACCACCTTGATTAATTTGAAAGGAGAAGATGGAATATGATAGAATCTGCATTCTTTTTCTTTGATAGAATATGATAGAATCAGCATTACTTTTCTTTCAAATGGACCACAGGGCTGCTAATGGCAGACAGTTACTCCAGATATTGGCATGCAAAGAAAAACCATTAATTGCAACAACTATGTTACCCTGGTGAACAGAGTATAACTGTAGCCATGAAAACATCAAAGACAAATAGGATATTGACATATCTTTAGAATTAATATTGCCTCACCCTTAATCACAGGAAAAAGATTTACAATTATAAAACTAAGACAAACCAAATATTTACATATAACAAGGATCTACTAAATGTGACAACTATGTCTTTACCACAAGTAAAAAAGACTTTAAAAGTAATAGCATAGTTAACTGTGCAAAGAATAGTAAGGATAGAAGAGATTAGGGATGGGAGAATGAAAGAAGAAAAATTTAAAAAAAACTAAGCAAGCAGGTGCAGGGATTGGGGCTTCAGTCCCTGGGCTTGCTGTGCCAGCCCTGACCTTGGAGCGTGCTGAGATAGCCAATGAGACAGGGTGTGTGGTGCGTGCCTAATAAGGAGTAAAATAAACCAATAAAATTAGAGAAAAGTAATAGAAAAGAGCAAATAAAAAAGAAGAAAAAAAATAAAACATTCAAAGGAAAAAGTAAAGCAAAGCAAAAGAAAAGAAGAAGAAGAAAAAAAGAAAAATCTTCAAAAATACAGTAACAGAAAACAATTATTGTAAAAATGTTTATTTCCTTTATATTTTTCAACAAACAGTTTCTTTTTAGGATCACAGACTTGCAATCCAGGAAGCCATGGTTTACTCTACTCAGCTTTATATCCTGTGGGTTAATGGGATGCCTCATATTTTATGCTTACAGTTTTCATTTAGAATTTGGATGTGGTATTTTACATCCTATTCATGTGCTTTTAACTTTCACATAAGAGGTATATTATAGGCTTTACTTTTAATATTTTTCTATTTCCAATTCTATGTACTTGCGTGTCTATTTTATTTTATTTTATTTTCTCAACATCGATCTTTTGGTGCTCAGGATTAAGAATTGTTGGATTAGAGTAGTTCCAAGAGTATGGCTAATTTTCCCCAGTACTGAAGAAGTATGCTTTGTGTCCCATATCCAGTTGTTAGGAATCTTGAACCTTTCCATGGTGGATGTGAGTACGTGAACTATTGAGAGTCCTGTGTACACCAGAAATCATCATGCAGCCTATAGTCCTTTATGGGTTTTTCAGTTAATTTTCCCAGTTGCCCAATAGTACTTAGTGGAACAATGCAGAGGAATTTTCTCTGTGTCATTTTTTCCCTCTGGTACTCTTCTTTGTACCCTTGAGGTGATTTCACATTTTAGGTTCTCACTTGCATCTCCCTCACTACTTTGTAAATAAGATTCCTTTAATTTCTGCTATGGTACAGTGAAAGCACACAGATAATTTAAAACTAGTTTTGCTTCTATCCTTTATGATTCTTAGCAATTTATTTTTATTTTGTTTGTTTTAGGTGAAGAGTATTATTTAGGAGCTGGAATTTAAAAAAATAAAAGTTAAAAAAAAAGGAAGAAGGGTCTGGAACTCGAAGCACGCCAAGCAATAAATAATGGCAATGCAGTAGATTAGTGTTTACTTTGGTTCGATCTGTTTCATTAGCAACTCTTGTTTTTAGTGCCGGAATCAGGCTAGGGAGTTAGAATGAAACATGGTGGAAGCACCCTGAGGTGAAGAAATGGGAGAGGTGAGTGCAGCTTGTCTAGAAGTTCAAGAATGGCAGGCACATTTCAAAACTCATAGATAAGAGATTTGACGCACAGAGGAATACCAAGCAGTTCGTCCTGCGCATGCAGAGGTTCTGTGAGGTTTTGTGTGTATGCTGGTGTGGCAGTGGACTTCACGGACTTTACAAAACGCAAGAATTACGGTGGAGGACAGAGAGAATAAGATTGAAAAGAGAGCAGGTGTTGCACTGTACAAGACCTTGCTACATGACTTTTGTTATAATAGTAAGAAAAATCAATTTGATTACTAGATAGTCATGTGCTATCTGTAGTTCTAAGGTGATACAGTAGTGGTTATACTGATATTAGGATTTGAGGTATAAGTTCTAGGATATCATTGGGTAGAAAATACATTGACCAATAGACTAATAATCAAAATCTATCTAGGATGTCATATGGAGAAATAGCCTGACCTAATGTTAGGCAGAACAATAATTATACAATCAAAGGACATTTTGGAAGGGCATGCAACAGAAATTTACTAAGGAAAGAGTATAGTGATCTGAAAGGTAGAATATCTTAATCTAATTGATAGTATCTTTTTTTTCACTTAAGGGCTCTAATGTGCTATAACTTGCTACTAAAGAGATGTATACAGATCATGTGTTACAATGGTTTAATTTTATGTCTTTTTCATACTGACAAAATAGAAACCTCAGTAGTACTACTCATTGTTTTCTAATTATAGTTAGAGTATATATATGTATATATATATATATATATGAATATAAAGCTCAAGTCTGTATTCCCCTCACCTTTTATAATATCTTTTATTTCAATTTTTATATTAGAGAATAGCTTTCATTTTTAAACTTGCAGAAGTTAGTGGATAATAACACATTCATAACAGTAACACTTCCTTCTTCATTCTCCTATTTTGATTTATCAAAGACTCTCATAAATATTTTATTTCTTATTTTTTATTTTCAAGGCATAAATATTTTGCATATGTATTATTGTTATTTAAGCATATAATTGGTTAAGTGCAATTGCAATTCATACTTAAGAAAATGACTCAATGATTGTTTTTTTTTAATCTTTTTGAGACAGGGTCTCACTATGTAGTTCAGGTTGGACTTGAACTCACTTTTTGAGCCCAGGCTGGTCTCGAACTCACACCAATCTTCCTTTCTCAGCCTTACAAGTGTTGAGATAGGCATATGCCACCATACCCAGTTGGCCCAATGAATTTCGTATCATTTTAAAATTACAGTAGAAATTCATCACTATTAAAAAGTTTCAAGATGAAATCTATGTGTCTTCTAAATATAATCATTATGTATCAATAAAATGTAATAAAAAAAATTATACGTTAAAATAGTTATGGTAATAATGTTGACATATTTTTTAAATTAATACCATTTCCTTAAATTGGTAAGATGCTTAATTATTTCATAATAATAAATTCACCATAATAATTATGATAAATAAGATACTGCTAAGATTCTTAAAAATATATAATATTTATACATATTCAAGAACATCCCAGTTGTGTTTCTAAATTAGTCCTAAAAATTTTAGGTGCTTTATTTAATCATTTTGTTATACTGAAATACATCTTTTGTTTATGATTTATTCAACCGGTCCTTCTATGCAGGCAATTAGACAAAGTATGGAGGTCTGATTTTCTTCATTTGTCTTTTGCATTTACTGAAGAGGTTCCCAGGCTTGTACTATTTGGGTTCAGAGCACACTGAAGATCTAGGTACTGCTGCCTCAGAGATTTAGGATTACAGTGAAAATGCTGAGAGGGTTTAGCACTAGACCCAGACCTTAATATGTGCCCTAAAATGATCAAGTCAAGTAGTATTACTAAGAATTAAAGCTTTTGTTTAAAGTACAAGACACAACTTTAAATGTTGTGCTATCTTCTGCGAAGTGATCATCTGTAGGTAGCCTTAAACTTTATTACAGTTCTATTATCTAAATAAAAATATGTTATTAACATGTGAGGCACTTGATAGCTACTCAGTTTTGTTAAATCTTACGTTTCTAAAAATCTATTTCATTTGTGCCTTCCTTTATGTGAGAGTAAATGTTCTCAATGTTGTTATTAATGATCTTCTGAATGTGGTAATTTTGCTTTTTCATTCCTTATTGCTTGAGTTTGAGTTTTTTCTTTCCTCTTTTTGATAGGGTTAGCTAGGGGCTTATTAATTTTATTTAATCTTTCAAAGAAACAGGTTTTTGATTTATTAAATCTTTGTATTGATTGCATTGATTTCTGCTCTAATCTTTGTATTTTCTTCCCATCTTTGGGTTCGGAGTTTGGTTTGCTCTTCCTTTTTTAGATGATCTATGGGGCTGGGGAGAAAGCTCAGTAGAATACGTGCTTGACTGGCATGCACAAGGGCCTGAGTTCAATCCCTGGTCCTGCAAAAATAAATAAATAAATAAATAAATAAATAAATAAATAGATAGATAGATAGATAGATAGATAGATAGATAGATGATCTAGATACAGTATTAGAGTATTTATTTGCTCTCATTCTATTTTCTTAATGCTTGAGTTCAGAGCTATAATTTTCCCTCTGAGAGCTGCTTTCATTGCATTCCCTATATTCCAGTAGGTTGTGTTTGAATTTTCGTTAAATCATAGATACTGTTTAATTTCTTATTTAATTTCATCTGTAACCCATTGGTTGCTGAGGAGGGTGTTGTTTAAATTCCATGTATTTCTGGATTTTTTTGTGGTTTCTTTTGTCATTTATTTACAGTTTCATTACACTGTGGTTCAATAATATGCACAATATAATTTCTGTTTTCTTGAATACACTTAAGTGTGATTTATGGACTAGTATGTGGTCTATTTTAGAAAATGTCCCATGTGCAGCTTAAAAAGTGTGTATTCATAAGTGTTTGGGTGGAACATTCTATATATATCCACTAAGTCCAGCTTTTCTAAGTTCTGGTTCAGTTCTGTCACTTCTTTTCCAATTTTTTGTCTGCTTGATCTATCTTTTTGGTATAAAGGAGTGTTAAGGCTTCTGTTAAGACTGTGGTATTGGATGTGAGATTTTTCATGTCCATTAAGGGTTGTCTTATATAACTCAGCGCTCCTATGTTGGGTGCATATATGTGAATATTACCTCTTCATCTTGAATTTTTCCCCTAACCAGTAGTGACCATCTTTACTTAATTTGAACAATTTTTGTTTGAAGTTTAGACTATCTGCAAAAAAGGATTGTTACCCTTGCTTTTTTTCTGAGGTGCTGCAGCATGTAGTATTGTTTTCAAACCTTTGGCTTTTAGCACATGAAATCCGTTATGGTTTATGTCTAGTTGTCCCCCTAAAGCCTCATGCAATCATGGGGCGGGGACTTCTATAGATTAAGACTTGACTCAGGAGTCACTGGGATTATGTGTTTTAGTACTCGTGAGATTATGGGTCTGAATAATGCTGGGAATTATAGGTGTGGCCTGAGGTGGATAGGCTAAGGGAGAGAGCCTGACGTAACGGAAAGAGAGACAGAAAGAAAGACTCATACTGTTGCTCTCTGCTCCCCTGGTTGGTCAGTTGACTCAGTTGTGATTGCTGCTGTTCTGCAGCCATGAACTGGATGATCTCTGCCCTGTTCCACTCAACTTTGGGCCAGCTGAATATGGACTGAAATCTCCACGAACTGTGAGCTAAACAAACCTTTTCTTCCTTCATTTTGGGTGTGGAGTATTTGTCCCAGCAATGAGAGCAGAGCAACTAAGACAAAATCTTTATGACGTGTTTCTTGTATACAGCATATTACTGGATTTTGCTTCCTAGTCCACTGTGCCAATCTATTTCTTTTAATTGAAGAATTAAGTCCATTGACTTTGATGGTTATAATTAAAATGTATTCACTTGTGATTGACATGTTATTATCTAGTATTGTTTATCTCTTTTTCTCCCATTTAGATGGGTTGTCGTATTTGATGAGTTTGGGTCATTTGATCCCTCTTTAAAATATCTTTTAGTAAGCCGGGCGTGGTGGCGCACGCCTGTAATCCCAGCACTCGGGAGGCTGAGAAAGGAGGATTGGTGAGAGTTTGAGACCAGCCTGGGCTACAAAAGTGAGCTCAGGACCAGCCTCAACTGCATAGCGAGACCCTGTCGACAAAAGACAAAAAAAAAAAAAAAATCTTTTAGTAATCTGTGTAGCATTGGCTTTGACATCATGAAATTCTTTAATTTTTCTTTGTCAATGATGTATTTCACTTCTCATACTCAAAAGAGAGTTTTGCAGGGCATAGCAGTCTGGGATGGAATTTGTTTTCATAGATAGCGAGTAAATCAGATCAGATATTATTAACTCAGAGATTTCTTTTCTTCAGATGTTATTTCTTATCTGATTTACTCTTTACCTTTCTGCATTTTTTTCTTTACTACTGATGCTATTAACTCAGGGATTTCAACTGTGTGATTCCTATTTTCTTCTATGCTCGTGTCTTCTGCATTTGTTCTAGGTAGGCTCGCTATCTGAGTTTGCATCTTGCACCTTCGCTTTGTCATTTTGTATAGCACTCTCCTCTGACCTTTGGTTTAGAGCTTTGGTGAAGTTATGCCCTTAGCACTTACTGAAATTTGGGGTCCACCTGTACCAAATTTGAATATATCTAGATGTGCCTGGCTGGGTCTGCCTGCTCTGCCAGGCTACTTCCTGCTGGAGACCGTTGAAATGAACCCTCCATGCTCCTCTTGCCAGGTGTTCAGCTCCTTGATTAGCTAGGAGGGTCTGACTCCCAGCCTGTCTTCAGGGAATTTTGTTTCAGATTCCACAGGAGGTGCCAGATCTGGTGTCTGGATGTGGAAGTTCTGGTCACAGTGTGCAGGCAAAAGTTCCCTACCCACATGCACGCCAGTCCTGGGATCTGGCATGGCTAGCTCTAAATTTTTTTCATTTTCTATATATAGAATCATGTCATCTGCAAATAATGATAATTTGAGTTCTTTCTTGCCTATATGCATCTCTTTCGTTTGTTTCTCTTTTCTGATTTCGCCAGCAAATATTTTGAGCACTATGTTGAATGAAAGTGGTGCTGGCATCTTTCTTTTTTTTTTTTTTGTCTTTTTGAGATAGGGTCTCACTATGCAGTTGAGGCTGGCCTTGAGCTCACTTTTGTAGCCCAAGCTGGTCTCGAACTCGCACCGATCCTCCTGCCTCAGCCTCCCGAGTGCTGGGATTACAGGCGTGCGCCACCACGCCCAGCAGGCATCTTTTACTTATTCCTGATATTAGAAGGAATAATTTTAGTTTTTACTACCTAACATGATGTTGGCTTTCATTTGTTATAAGTAACCTTTATCAAGTTCAGTTAAGATCAGTCTGGCCTGATAGCTGAACTGATTAAAGTACCTGCTTAGGTAGACCAAGTACCAAAGATTTAATCCCCAACCTGCCAACCCAGCACCGCTCCTGGGGCACACAGATATGGCAGTTGAGACTGGGCTTGGTGGTGTACACCTGTAATTTCAGCTCTTGGAGGCTGGAATTAGGTGGATAACTATGAGTCTAATCTAGTAGTGAAACCCTGAACACCCTGTAGATCCTTCCCTGAAATACAAAAAAAAAAAAAAAAAGAAGAAGAAAAAGAAAAAAAAAAACTTCAGTTAGTGTCCTTCTATACCTATTGTTTTTTTAAGAATTCTTATCACAAAGGAGTATTCAAGGCTTCTCTACATCTGTTGGTAGAATAGATATGTTTTTTGATGTTTGTCTTTGCTTATATGTTGTATTACATTTATTGGTTTCAATGTGTCAAACCATCTGTGTATCTCTAGGATGAAACTTTGTTTTTTATTATTTATTTATTTATTTAGTCTTTTTTGAGACAGGGTCTCGCTATGCAGTTGAGGCTGGCCTTGAGCTCACTTTTGTAGCCCAGGCTGGTCTCGAACTCACACCAATCCTCCTGCCTCAGCCTCCCAAGTGCTGGGATTACAGGCGTGAGCCACCACGCCCGGCTGAAACTTTGTTTTTTATATCCCTACTTTTTTCCCCACCTTTATTACTGTAGTTTGAGGTATAGTAGAATGGAAAGAGCTTATTGTTTGTATGAAGATATTTATTACGATACCAACTATGAGGAACCTTCAGGCTTTCCATGTCCAGAGGTAGTATTTATCATTTCAGTGATTTAAGTAATATAGGTTATCTCCCTATATCCTACAGAAAGAATTGTTATAATGTACTATGAGTTCTACATTATGAGTAAGAACTCTGAGTTTTTGAGGTGTTGAACTGTATTTCATCAGTTTATAAAACTGAGTAATACTTTAGTTTCATCAATTTCCACAGCAAATCATATACTCTACAAATAATCTTGCTTTACTATTTCCATTGTTAAAAGTTTATATTTATCATGTTTCTTAATTTTAGCTAGAACCTCTAAAATATACATGACATTAAAATGTTAGTAAAGATTATTTTCTATGTGAACAATTATATTTTAAAAGTTAAGCATGCTATTGGTTTATGAATATGATAGATTACTCAATGTTAGAATGTTTCAGTTAACAAAAATGTTTACTGTCTTTCTTAACCTACTGAGATAATAACATTAAACATATTACTTCAGTCAACCTTAAAATAAAAAAAAAACACCTAATTACATCATTTTAGCTTATTTTAATATGCTATTTGTGTGATAGCACTAACAATTTCTTTCACTGAGTTCTTTTTTCAGATTATGGTAGGAAAAGTTATGCTAACAAAATATATGGTGTTGTGTATTCTTTACTATGTTTTGGAACCAAATAATAACATTACTTAAAGTTTAGGAATATATGACTTATGTAAGTTTTTGAAGCGGATGTTTTTGTAACAAATTCATTGACAAAATGCTGTAACATTAAGACTTGGTGGGTATATGCTATCATGAGATGTAGTTTTATTTAAAATATTCCAAATGTTATTGTGGTAATTTTTCTATCTCCAGTTTAGCCTTCTGTAGTTCTAAATTATATTTTCCAGGGAATGGATCATTTCATTATACTCTGTAATTGTCTTATAATATTTTACAACATTTTTGCCTTCAGCTACTTAGCAGTTTATCCTGAGCATCATCTGGGCAAAACTGAGTGTTGAACACTTCTCAGGCAGGGGTTCTGTCAGTCAGTTCATTTTTATTCACAGGAGATGCAATTGTATGTCTGCTTAATTGCTTTATGTCAACTAATTTTTCACAATTTTTAAATTTAGAATGTGTATTCACTTCTGATGTCTTTTATGGTAAAATATTACAATACGTGTTGGCATAGTTTGTTTTATTTGTGAAATATAACACATAACTTTGTGCTGCAATCTATAAAAAATTATTGCAGATACATTGGCTATAATTTTTATACTTTCCCAGAACTCAGTGATATTCCATTATAATACAAAATAGACACATTAGGGAAACTAAGACTGAGTAGAAAAAAAAGTGCCAAAATATCCGGAAAAAATAAAAATAAAATCAGAAAAAGGAAGAAAAATTAGAATATCAGAGAGGAAATGTCTGGGTTACGAAAGGGTAAGATAAAAAAGATGTCTCCCTATTGTAAAATATTCACAATAGATACATATAATAGATCTCTCTCTCTCTCTCTCTCTCTCTCTCTCTCTCTCTCTCTTTCAGTGTGTTTTGTATAAAGTCTCACTACACAGCTCAGACTCACAAAGAACCTCCTGTTTTCAACCTCCTCAGCACTGGGATTACTGGTAGGTACTACCGTGCCTAAGCTTGGTGGCTGTGTTAGCACATTTGAAGATAGAGCTGGCATGGTATGTGGTTTGAACCCTGGGATCTCCACTTGCTCAGTTAGGCACTCAGTCCACTGGGCTATCTCACCAGCTCCAAATAATAGATCTTGAAAGAAGTGATACTAAAAAATTCCAGTTGTGATCAGTGACTATAACAAAACTATGAGAGGTGTTGATAGAGTTGACCCACATCAAACAAGCTATACTATAACAAAAAGGTCAAGGAAAATATTATTATAAAGTATTTATTCAAGACAAGGAAGTTCAAAATGTGACTTACAATTTAATTAGTTCTAATAGCCCAAAAAATTTAAAACTAATGGCTAGCAAGATGCCAATCAGAATGTCCATCAGCAATGTCTTAACCATTACAAAGATATTTATGAGACATTTTATTAAAATTATATTACTTACAGAAAAAAAGGAAAGGCCAATATGAAAGTATCAAGTGTGTTGTTCAAAGAAAGACAAAAATTTTGAACCCCAGTCCCACCAAAATATTAATAAATAAAATATTTGAAAAAAGGATAAAAATGTACAAAGAAACTAGCTGTTATGGTCCAGATTGTAACACTTCAGTATATATTAAATGTTTTTAAATACCTCATAAACAGAAAACTTAGTGAGTTTAATGGATCACCTATTACGTCTACTTGAGATGTTTAGAAGGTCAACTAAGTGACTCAGTGGGAGGGCCAGGGTCCTAAATTGTAAAGATCTCAATCCTGTGCAAGAGCTTCAGGGAGGTGAAGTGAGTGCTACTCCTGCCCCAGGATAGTCTGCTTACAGCATAATGGAGAAAAAGAGACCTTTCTCCTCCTCCCTTCTGCTCTTCTTGTGTTGCTGCCTTCTGCCACCTTGAACTGCCTGCCCTCACCAGGCTATCTGCCTTGAAGTGAGCTGATACTGGACTGAAATCTCCACAAACCATGAGCTAAATAAACCTTTGCTTCCTTAATTTTGAGTATTGAGTGTTTTGTCTTAGCAAAGAGATTTTAAAAAGTTAATTAAGACAGAATTTGGTATTAGGAGTGGGGACATTGCTCTATCCTGGGCCATGTACCTAAAAACCCTTTGGGAATGGTTTGTGGGAAGAGTTTAAAAAGATTAGCAGGTGTCATATGAAAGAATAATGTAGGAATACCTTAAATGTGCTATGTAGGAGAATCTAGTAAAAGCCTAGAAAATAAAAAGGTTGATGGCAATCTTGTCAATAACAATCAGAGGGCTGGGGAGATGGCTCAGTAGAGTAAGTGCCAGCCTGGCAAGTTCAGGGTCCCGAGATTTCAATCCCCAGTACTGCAAAAAAGAAAAAAAAGAACAATAACGATCTCATTCTGGAGGGTTTGATGGCAAGGAGTACATTGGCTTTTGGACTCAACACAATATATGTTATGGCTTGGCAGAATAGTTGAATGCGTTTCTCATGTCCAGACACTTTACCTGAGACTGACATTAGGGACAGAAGTTTAATAAATCTCACAGAGGAAATTTCAAGGCAGTTGAAAACTGAGGCTGTGTCATTGCTACTGTTAGGGGCTTTTTGTCAGAATTATGTTGCAAATCAAGAGAACCGAGCCCAGAAAGATGATTTAAAATGTCAATTTGATCAGAAATGGAGCTCCAGTAAAAGTGTGGAGTATAAAGAGAGCTGCAGAGATCTTCATTGCTGAGAAAGACCAGGAGAATATAAAATATGGCATGAGGGCATCAGAAGAAGCAGTACATCTCCATCATTTGAAGCCTCTGAACTGCAAAAGCGAAAGACTTTAAGGAGAAATCCTCAGAACACCAGGTTCCACAATGGCAGCCAAGAATATTTTTCTCCTCAGAATTGTATTCAGAGTGTCTAATGATTCAGACACTCAATTCCTACAGCCAAGAAAGAGGAAATCCCGGCTACTGTTCCAGCTGGCAGTAGATCTTGTCATCATCCACATGGCTCTGATTTTAGGTGTATAGAGAATGCAAGAGTTATGAACTTGAATAACTTATCTGTCAATTTCAGAAGGCTTGGGAGGCCAGGCTGTATGCTCTTGAGACAGCAGAGTGTGAAGTTACGAGTGTGCAGTGTAGGCCCCAGAAGTTTGGGAAAGTCAGGAATGTGGATCACATAAAGAAAGCTGAAAGGAAAGGGAAAAACAGGCCTGAGACAGAAGCCATGGGAGCTGTAGCCTTCGCAGGTGTCATAGGGGTGGAGCAATTTAAGCTCTTTGGAACTCACAGTTGGGTATAGATTGCTTCAGATGTTCCACATGAAACTAATGCTTGCCTTGTTTGATTTTGGAGTTGCCTTGGTCCAACCCCTTTGATTTCTCCTTATTGTAGTGTTTGGAATGAACATGTTTATCTTATGCCATTGAATGTTGGCGCTTCGCTTGATTTTTCATTTGCATAGGTGCTTAAATTTAAGAGTTGGCCTTCGATCTTGGAAGGGACTTGGGAGTTGGCCTTTTGAGCAATCCTGAACATGTTAGGCCTGGCAACTCTTAGACATGGACTACATGCCTTTGATGTAAAAGGATGTGCAGGAGCCTTTGGGGGTCAGGGTGGAATGTTATGCTTCTAATGTATCATGGTGTCGAGAGACTTCCTACTTATTACTGGGGATTGTGAAATGTGTTCTTAAAGTTGCATTATAGTGTTTAAGTCGTGAAGTGATATATTAAGCACAACTTTGTGTCTGGAAATACATTTAAAGAAATGTGTCTGGTGGCCAGGTTGACAAGGGTTATCATTGTGATGGTCGATGTATCACACCAACTTGAGAAGTTTGGAAGTTTAGCTAAGTAAGTTAGCAGGCAGCTAGGATTCTTACTTATAAACATCCTGAGCCTGTGTGAGTGGAGTTCAGGGAGATGATGTGAATGCTATTACACACATGGTGGGTAGACTGCTTGCAACAGAAGGAGGAACTCGCAGAGTCATACCTTCCCGCTTCTGCTCTCGTGGCTTTGATATCTTCTGCCAACTTGAGCTGTTGCCTCCCCCATGACGCCATGCCATGGAGCCAGCTAATTACAGACAAAAGCCTTCACACACTGTGAGCTAAGGAAACCTTACCTTCCTTAATTCTATTAGCAATGAACTAAAAATTACCTAAGACATAAACAAATATGAAGACATTTTCATTTTTATATTTCCTGTTACATATTACAAAGCTGGTCATCCCACATTTAAATAGTTAGATTGGGTTTTACAATGTGCTATTCCTGGAGCTATTTAATTGCTTTTATTTTACATGTAGGGGGATAAATATTTAGTTCACCTCTTTGTTTCCTTATAATCTAATAACTAAACTATGGTGAAACAATTATTCATTTAAGTATGCCTCTTTCTGCACCCCACTCTCTGTTTTAATTACAGTTCTTAATTTTTAAAGAGTTCTTAATTTTAAATTATAATGCTTTTTTCTTCCTTAAAGTGTAGGGGGTAAGTTTCAATTGTTAAGTGATTTGATTTTGAAATTGGATAATTCATAATTAAATTCGGATACTGAAAACAGATATAGCTTATTTAAATGTTTCCATTTTGAAAAATCTCATTAATTCAAGTGGATATTTATTAAAAAGTAAGTAGAAGCAAAAGCAGCTAAATTCTTCTCATAGTATATTAAATATTAGAATAATCTAGATAGCTATGGAAGCACAATTTATGGGCCTCATTCCAGGGACTTCTGAGCTAGAAGAAGACTCAAAAATTTTTACTCTAAGTTTCCCAGGTAGGTCTAAAGAATTGTCTTTGGGAATGACACTCAAAACCAAAGTCATACAGCTCATTACTTTTAGTTAGGAGACACTGGAAATCTTATTTCATAACACTGAGTTGATGAGTATGGTATTGACAATGTCCAATAGAGGATGTTGTCTGCATTCAATGATATAATAAAGATACTGATAAAGGGAATCTTGGACTCAAATTAGGGTGAATAGCGATAGATTCCCACCTTTGCTTCCTTCATTTCTTTGTATTTCTAACCTTGTATTTTATCGTGGTGAAGGCAGTGATTACTTGCGAAGTTAAAGTATCTCATTCTAGGATGACGTTTTATTGCTGCTCAGACTGTAAACATCTTCTGTTAGTGATTCTGTTACCACTTAAATCTAAATATTAACTTTCCAGAATTTTATACTTGAACTTCTTACATCTAGATCGGACTCAGTTATCAAAACTCATGGTTTGAAGGATACAGAAGGTATGACTCTGTCCACTCATTTCTGTGGAACTTCCTGATTTGACTGGAATGTAGATGGTGACTGGTTCAGAACCTATAACCCCAGTGTCCAGAGCTAAGTAATAGAGGAAGCAAACAGTGGCCACCAGGGATGGTCAGGTAGAGGCTAACTGCCCCTACCACCCAGGCTGGAGGATGTTAGCGTCCCAACCAGCAGGCAGCAGGTGTGTAGCTTCAACAATTAATAGACCCAACAGGCATTGAAAATGTCTGTCAGAAGAGCATACTATCTGACGCTTATGACAATATTAGATTGGATAACCAGCATTAAGGACAAAGGCTGAATGTCCAAATGCCCCATAAAATTCGCTTTAAGTTATTAGAAAAAAAGGCATTAGAAGATAACTTAACTGTATGTACTACTTTCTACAAAAGACAATGTACTACTTTATATGAGAGGAAATATATTAATTTAGATAGAATTTTTTTTAAAATCCTGCATATTAAAATATTTCTTGAATAAAGGAAAGTTATATCAATAAAAATAGACTAAAACTTGTTATGAAATATATGTGTTTATCATGCATTTTCTATGTATGTATTATACTTCTTTTCCACAAAGTACTATTTGTCCTGACAACACCCCTCAAAGAGTTCACTTCTGAGTTTATACGGATAATAAAGAAAGACCTCATCCATGATTTGTCCATTTGTAAATGGTTTCATTCTTTTTTTGCAGGTAATTACTGTTTGAAAGCTCTCACTGGAAAAACTAAATAAAATTAAGATAAGAAGGAAAGTGGAAAAGTTGGAAAACATAGCCTAAATGACAGCAAATGTTAATGGCCTGATCACACACACAAAAATTGTCCTTCAAACTGAAGTGTATATTAAATAGTAATGGATAGATATACTTCTCTGAGGGACCTGATTTGTCTAGCAAATCCTTACTGACATATACTCTCATTTACTACTATATAGCCTTTTGAAAATGCCATTCCAGTAGAGCATAAAAGAGGTTATTTAGATTAAGTATAGTTACAAGATAAGCAGTACACTGAGTTCATTGGACTTCATGCACACTCATTTAATTTCCACCGCTCCATTACTCTGAATCAAACTGTCCCTGAAAGAACAAGAGGCAGGAGAAGGGCATTAAAAACACAAATCACAAAGCAGAGAACATTCTTCTTAAAAACGAAATGGTCTCCATGTGTTACCATTTAATACTGTGGAAATACTTCCTTGACTTTTATAGCATGTAGAGAAATTGCACCAATCTATTAAAGAATGCAATAAAAAAGACTTCGAGGTGGGGTAACATTTCCCAAGCCTTTATCATTCTACATAGGCTCGGAAATTCAAAACACTGTAAAATATTATATATGGTATCCATTTGCATCTGTATGAAGCTTATAGTATAATGAATGCACGACCACTTAAACCTTTATTGAATACAGGAAGAAGTATGATGAGACCTTCAGCAATATGTTTTAAAATGAGGCTCAAAGCCAGATTTTAAGGGCAGAATGCCAAAACAGTTTATCTTCTCTTTTTCTTTCAACTTTAGTGTCGCTAAGTTGTAGTATGTCTTCTCAACTTCATGTGAAATTGAAGCAATTAATGAAACTTGATAAAATAATGTTAGAGGGAAAAGGCAGTGTGATAAAATATAAACACGAAAGGTCTGAAGTTTAGAGGACATGAAATGACAGTGCTAACACAAAAGTAATACTGGATGATTCAAATAATTGTTAAGACCTTTCACATGTTCAGTTGCATTTGACAGTGGCTGAATTTTATTAGCCTTTAATGGCCTTCATTAAATTATATTTGTATCCTAAAGGTTATGCACTGAATGGACATCCTGAGGATGTTCTCCACTTACACGCCTATTTTCACTGAGAAGGTTTGAAAATCCTTGGGGATTTAAAAAAAAATTACTATTTTAGAGAATTCTGAACTTTTTAATCTTATGTGAGAGAGTTATCAAATGGCATTTCCTATAAATTTTGCTCTCCTTGGTCCTTTCTAATGAAGTTTATGCGGTCCCTGTCTGAAAAAAAAAATCCTCCATTAACTTCCCCTAGTTACTTTACTAGATGCTATTATTCTTCATATTATTCTCCTAAATAGGAAAACAGTATCTGTTCCCTCTCAGTTTTTTTTTTTTTAATTTTTATTTGCACTCATTTTTTTAAATTTTCATTATGGCTGGCTCAATCTGCCCTAGGGGTGGGGCTGGCACCGCATGTGGTGCCAGGGTATTGAACTGTGGTCCCTGCTGTTTCCTAAGCTTTCCTAAGCAGGTGCTTTAGACCGTTGAACCATCTTGCTGCTACCGACCCGCCCCCCCGTTCCAGTGCTGACTCTCTCTTCAACTTGCTATAGTTTGGCTCTTCATGATCTTGACCTGCACAACTTCTACCAAGGTCATTTATAATTTAGTTGTGTAAATCTAATTTAGGGTTTCAGTATTATTGAATAAGTCATTTAAAAAAATAATAATGGCTACTAAAACATTATATTTGGTAAAGAAAATCGAAGAACTTTATTTTCTTATTCTTTATGAATGGTCTTCTGGTCTACTAACTCGTGCGCCCTTTTGATAGACCTCCAAACAGCCATCTTCTTTGACTGCCTATAAAATGAATCCTTGGGATTCTTTTCTAAACATTTCCTCTTCCATTCTGTGACATTCATCAGGGTAATACAGTTTTTGTAGGTGCAATTAATTATCCCAAATATGAACCTATAGCCAGATTATAAATTGGCAAGTGCAAAGCCCATAACCGATATATGCAAATACTTGGCAGGTAGCAGGTTCTCAGGAAACCCTCACTGGGCTACCTACATGTCCTCCTCCTGCTCCCTAAACCCACAAGGCAGACTTCTTGGGAGGAATGTTTTTAAATCATTCATTCATTCATTCATTCATTCAGTACAGAGTCTTGCCCTGCAGTTCAAACTCATAGTGATCTTGTCACAGCCTCCCCAGTGCTGGGATTGTAGGCATGTGCCACGACGTTGAAGGGCACTTTCTTAAATGTATTCTTTACAAGGGCTCAATCCACAACTTGGACTCATAGTGATCCTCCTGTTTTTAACCTGGAGGGTATACAGGTGTGTGCTGCGATGCCTGGTCTCAGTGACTGGCTCAGCATGGCTGGGGATGGGGCCAGCATGGTGGAGAGCATTTTAATTTAAAATCCTGAGTTTTAAGTAATAAGTTTTAAAATGAATTTTATCATCCTCACAAACTATTCCAGACCGAATTTTCACCTTCCTTCTGTGACAACCTTCTAGTTGGCTGCACAAGTAGCCTAAAAGTGCTTTTGATACATGCTTGAAAATGATGTTAACAGTAAATCTCATCTAATTTCCATCAATTTGCACTTACTTTTTTGTGTGAGGTGACATAATATATTCTTTCAGAAGAGATAAATATGATACTAACTATAGTCACTATGATGCATACTAAATCATTTTTTTATTTTTAAAGTGTGCAAAATAATGTTAAAATAGAAAAAAATTACCAATTGTACAGAATTTCACTTAACAAAATTAACATGAATCGCACAGTATTTGTTATAATATATAGTGATGCCTTCAAACTAGTTGTTAATATTATCAGATATATGCATGTAGAATTGGAATAATAAAGAAAAATACAAAGAAATGTATAAGAAATTAAGAAGAGGAAAGGTACCTAGCAATTGAAAAAAGGAAACAAAACAATTTAAGACCAACAGAAATCCACAGTACAGTTGTCCAAACCATCCTGCTTAAATACATTGATCTATCTGTTTCCCCATTCACTATCCTGTCCTTTTCATCAACTCAGTAATTACTTCTTTTTGAATAAGCTCACTCCTTTTCTCAGTATCAATTGCACCCTTCAGATTTTATTTGATCTTTTAGGTTCTTACATTATGGAGTCAGTACAATGTTAGTACATGCAACTCCAATTTATTTCACTTAAGAATATGATTTTAATTGCATCCATTTGCTGATAAAAACCTCAAATTTATTGTTTATAACTGAATAATACTCCACTGTGTAAGAATATGACATCCTCTTTATCCATTCCTCAGTTGATAGGCATGTAGGTTGTTTCTAGGATTTAGCTATGAAAATTTCACACTATACACATTGGGGCACATTCATCACTGTGATGTGAAGTTTTCAGCTCTGGAAAAACACCCAGGAATGGAATAGCTGGGTTCAATAGGACCTCTAATCTTAGATTTTAAAGGAAAGTTCACGCTGATTTCCATAGTGGTTGTAGCAGTTTGCATTCGCACTAATAGTGGAGAAGGGTTCCTTTTTCCTCACAGTTCTTCCAAAATACGTTTTAGTCTGACTACTCGATGTTAGCCATTCTTTCTGGGGTGAGATGGAGTCTCAGTGTTGCTTTAATTTGCATTTAATGAAGGATCAATTTACTTGTCATTTATAGTTCTCCATTAGAAAAATGTATATTCATCTCAGATGCCCATTCTTGGATTGGGTCTTTGAATTTTGGGGATATGATTTTTAAAGATTCTTTTAAGTTCCAGATAGAAAGTCTTTGTTCAAGGGACAGTATGCTATAATTTTTTCCCCATTTTGTGAGTTTTCTTTTTCCTCTGTTGGAGGCCCTTGAGGTGCAGAAACTTTCAAAAGAGGAGATCTCAGTTTTGATTATTTGAAGTATTTCCCATGCAGCTCAGTTTTCATTCATGAACTCTCTACTTTCCCCTATATCTTTAAGATTTCTATCTACGTTTTCCTCCAGAATATTTAATGTTTCTCTTTTAATGTTTAATTCTTTGACCCATGTTCATGATGATTTAATGCATGGTGATAGAGATGGGCCTAATTTTAGACTTAGACACATGGAAGCCAGTTTTTCTAGCACCATTTGTTAAAGAGGCTTTCTTTCAGTCAACATATTTGGTTCCTTTATCAAAAGTCAGGTGGATTTGTGTGTCTGTAATTGGGTTTGTATCTTCTAGTCTGATCGGCTGATCCTCAAATCTGTGTCTGTGCCACTACCACGCTGATTCTATCACAGTAGCTTTATTGTATAATTTCAGGTAAGGGACTGTGATACTGCCTGCCTTTTCTTTGTTTTACAGTGTGTATTTTGATATTCTGGTTCTTTTCTCCCTCCAGTAAATTTGAGGTAAGTTTTCTCTAGGTCTGTGAGGTACACAAATGATACTTTAATCAGTACTGCTTTGAGTCTGTATAATAATTTTGGGTGTATGGCCTTTTTCACAAAGTTTGTTTTTCTATCCATGAGCAAGTAATTTCTATCCATTTTCTAAAATCCTCTTCAATCTCATATTTTAGAGTACTATAATTATCAATGTATAAATCCTTTACTACCTTTGTGAGATTGATCCCTAAGTATTTCATTTCTTTTGGATGTTATTGTGAAAGAAGTGATTTTCCTAATTTATCTCTCAGTGCATTCGTTGTTTGTATAAAAATAATTTTTTTACAAGGTCTATAGGATTTCACTGTGCAGATCAGGTAGTGGTGATCCACCTGTATTAAACTTCCCAAAGAGCTGGGATTACCAACCAGTGTCACCAACCCCAGTCTCACTCATCATCTCAGTGCACCCTAGGGCAGGGCAGGCACAGCAGGCTGGGGATTGATCCCTGAGCCCCAGCATCTGCCTAAGCAGGCATTTTTATCCACTGAGTTATTTGACTGCAAAATGTTGCTGATTTTTTTGTTTTGTTTTGTTTTGTTTTGCAGGAATGGTGCCACATAGAATTCTTTTTTTTTTTTTTTTTTTTTTTTTTTTTTTTTTTTTTTTTTTTTTTTTTTTTTTTTTTTTTTTTTTTTTTTTTTTTTCTTGTTTCAGAACCTTTGTTTGTTTATTCACTCATTTTTATGGCCGGCTCAGTCCGCCCCGAGGGCAGGGCTGGAGCAGCATGTGGTGCTGGGGATCAAACCACGGTCCCTGAAGCCGTCCAAGCTTTCCCAAGCAGGCACTTTAGACCACTGAGCCATCCTGCCGGGGCCCCCACATAGAATTCTTATCTTTTTATTAACTTTATTGAAAAGTCAATGGTTATATAGCATATTAAAATTGCAGACAAGTATTGAAATGTGAAAAATAGAAGATGTAGACAATGTGACTTTTAGAGAAATATTTCTAGGGTCTCTTTTTTCAGAGTACTGTAGTTTTCATTCAAAAGGTCTTTTACTTCTTTAGGTTAATTCCTAAGTATTTCATTTTCTTCGGCACTATTATAAAAGGTACTGTTTCTCTAATTTCTCTCTCAGTGTGTTTGCTGTCTGTGTAGAGCAATGCCACTGACTTTTGTGTATTGACTTTGTAGCCTGCTATGCTACTGAATTTGTGTATTACTTCTAGTAACTTCTTGGTGGAGTTCTTGAGTCTTTCAAGTAGATTTTCATGTCATCTGCAAATAGTGAAAGTTTTACTTCTTTACCTATTCTTATTCCTTTTATTTCTCTTTCTTGTCTAATGGCTGTAGCTAGCGACTCCAGAACTATATTGAATAGAAGTGGCGATAGGGGGCATCCTTGTCTTGTACAGGATTTGAGAGTAAAAGACTTCAGTTTTTCCCCATTTAGAATTATGCTAGCTGTTGGATTGTTGTAGATGGCTTTTATCAGGTTGAGGTAGAGGCCCTCTATTCCAGTTTCCTGTAGGACTTTGAACATGAATGAGTGTTGGACTTTGTCAAAGGCCTTTTTGACATCAATTGAGATGGTCATGTGATTTTTGCTCTTGGCTCAATCAATATAGTGTATTACATTTATAGATTTGCATATATTGAACCATCCTTGCATCCCTGGAATGAATCCTACCTGGTCGTGGTGTATGTTCTTCTTGATAATTTGTTGTATTCTAGTGGTGAGGATTTAATTGAGGATTTTTGTATCTATGTTCATGAGAGAAATTAGTCTATAGGTTTTTTTCATTGCAGTACTCTCTGGCATTGTTATTAGTGTAATGCTTGCCAGTAGGAATGACTTTAGAAAGATTGTTTCCTTTTTGATTTCATTGAAGAGTTTAAGGAGTATTGGGATTATGTCTTCTATAAATTTCTTGTAGAATTCAATGGTCAATCCATCAGGTCTTGGACTTTTCTTTGTCGGTAGGCTTTTTATTACATTTCGTGTTTCATTGGCTGTTATTGAGTTATTGAGCATTCTCCTATTTTCTTGATTCAGTTTTGGTAATTTGTACTTTTCTAGGAATCTGTCCATTTCATCTCTATCTTCAATTCTGTGAGAGTGAAGATTCTCAAAGTAGCTCTTTATGATTCTCTGTATATCTGCTGGGTCTGTAGTAATTTCACTGTTTTCATTCCTTATTGATTGAATTTTAGTCCTTTCTTTCCTCTTTTTGATGAGGTCAGCTAGGGACTTATCAATTTCATTTAATCTTTCAAAGAAGCAGCTTTTGGATTCATTAATTCTCTGTATTGTTTTCTTTGTCTCAATTGAATGGATTTCTCCTCTAATCTTTATAATTTCCTCCCGCCTTTGGGCTTTGGATTTCATTTGCTCTTCCGTTTCTTGTCAGTTTAGATTTTCCATGAGAGTATTTATGTGTTCCTGTTCTGTTTTTTTAATGTGTGAGTTCAGAACTATAAATTTCCCTGTAAGAACTGCTTTCATTCCAGTAAGTTGTGTTTGAATTTTCATTAAATTGTAGATATTGTTTAATTTCTTGTTTAATTTCATCTGTAACCCTCTGGTTGCTGAGAAGAGTACTGTTTAATTTCTATGTAATGCTGGAGTTCCCATGATTTCTTTTGTCATTTATTTCCAATTTGATTGTACTCAGGTCAGATAATATGCATGGGATAATTTCTATTTTCTTGCATATACTTAAGCATGACCTGTGGACTAATATGTGGTCTATTTTAGAAAATATCACATGTGCAGCTGAAAAAAATGTGTATTCTGAAGTGGTTGGGTAGAACACTCTGTGTATGTCCACTAAGTCCAGTTGTTCCAAGTTCTGGTTCAGTTCTGATAATTCTTTGCTAATTTTTTGTCTGCTTGACCTATCTTTTTCTGATAAATGGGTGTTAAGATTGTGGTATTGGATGTTAGATTTTTCATGTCCATTAAGCTTTGTCTTATATAACTTTCTGCTTTCGTGTTGGGTGCATAGATATTTATGAGTGTTAAGTCTTCATCTTGAATTTTTCCCTTAACCAATATGTAGTGGCCTTCTTTATTTCATTTGATCAATCTTGCTTTCAAGTTTAGACTGTCTGAAAACAGGATTGCTACCCCTACTTTTTTTTTTTTTTTTTTTTTTTGAGGTGCTGGAGCATGTAGTATTGTTTTCCATCCTTTAAATTTTAGCCTGCGAGTTTCTTTATGAGTTAAGTGTGTTTCTTGTATACAGCATATTGTTAGGTTGTATTTCCTTATCCACTGTTCCAGTCTACTCATTTTAATTGGAAAATTGAGTCCATTTATCTTGATGGTTATAATTGAAATATATTGACTTATGATTAACATGACTTACTAGTAATGTCTGAACTAGAGAGAGAAAGTTTAACTGTAATGAGAGAATTAAAGAAGACATTGATGAAAAATTAAAGGAGAATAGAAAAATGGTAGATTCCCTGAATGAGCAATATAGGAAAGTGGTGGGACTGTGGGTAGATTCGGAGCTCTGGAGTTCAGGAATCCTGCAGGCATGCAGGCCAGACGGGATGCCAGATGGGTTCAGGACTCTGCATTTTCTTTCTTTCTTTCTTTCTTTCTTTCTTTCTTTCTTTCTTTCTTTCTTTTTTTGAAATTTTGTTACATTTAATAAGAAACAACAAAGACATAGTTTCAAAATACTTTAGTAGGAGAAAACACCTTAGTAGGAATTCCACAATAATTAATACAATGCATATTGTTGTCTTCATAGTAGTTGTTGAGCGTACAAGATGCAGACACGATAACTTTTCTAAACACTATTGGCACAAATAATTCTTCTCATTTAACTAAGAGAAAGTAGTATTTATAGTCTAATATTCCATAACAGTAATGGGTTATCAGCTGAACTGGTAACATTGGGAGCTGTTGACTTGAGCCTTTTACAGCTCAGTATATCAATCTGGCTTTACTTTTTATGCCTCTTGGTTAAACTTTTCAACTGGATGGTTAAGGCCAAGCTAAAGGAAAAACTATATAATAAAACATGTAACATTTGTATCTGACAAGGTCAGTCAAATCCCCTAAGGATTTACCTTGAGACCATGTATAGCATTTTGTGCAACTTTTGTCAGTGTCAGCCATCTGGATGAGTCATGGACATTGCTTGATGAATTTTCTCTCTGTGAAAGCCTGAGAGAATGTTTTTTCTCCAGGTAACTCTCCTTAGGCACACTAGACATAGTCAATTCCTTTCCTTTGTGGCCCCATAATCTCCTTGAACAGAAAATTTGGGATGTCACTGAGCTATAGAATGTTACAGTATAGATTCTCTTATGTCCGGAGTCTCACTGACCTTGAAGGATTAGAGCCAAAATATTGGCTGTTGTCGTATAACTTTTTCTCTAAATTTTAGGTGTGCAAACTTAATTTGTTAATCCTCCAGAAGAGAAGCTTAGTGATGCTACTACTCTATAATAGAGGAACCTGAGCTTAACATCACTGTCTTTCTGAATATCGAATGCCTCAGACTTAACATGGTACAAATAGTTTTCATCATACATTGATACACATAAGTGGAACAAACCAGAACTACATGTGTAAATATCGTATAGTTTCCCTAGTGTAAGAACTCAAAGGAATAAATAAAAAATGGAAAGGTATAATACAACTAAGTGGAAATCAAGAGCTTAAGGATTAAACAATGAAGCGACAGCAAGCAGAAAAGTTAGGAAACATGGTGGGGACAAAAGCATGCACTTATATACACAGGATGAGTTACACAAAGGTCCTAAGGATCTCCAACAGATTTTTGACACTGAGCATAGCAATGTGTAATAATAAAACCATGTTTGGTGTGCCTGCCATTCTGGTCTTTTAGATATGTGCTGCTTCTAATGTCATTTCAATTTTTGCTATACTTTCTTTCAAGTAAATTTTTGTTTTAAAAACAAACAAACAAAAAAAGAAGTAATAAAAGAATAACAGACAAGGTAAATGCTATAGGATTAACTTGCTATAATTTTGTATATGGTTAGACTTCTAAATTTCTCTGTAAAAATGTGTAACTTTTTTTATCCTCTGCATGCTCTATCCTGAGAGAGTAAATATTTTGGAAGTAGATATAGGTGATCTTCTGAATTTCTCCAGTGTCTATATT
>PVJA010019533.1:0-38290 GCA_004027025.1 Myocastor coypus | reverse complement strand
CCCCCCGTCCATGGCCGTCTCCTTCCCCCTTCTTTCACAGTTGTTGATTCTTAGTCCTTTGCAAGTCTCCTTTGCATGTCAGAGAAAGCAGAGTGCGCTCTTGTGCCCATGGATGTCCATGGCACTCAGACAGGCAGAAGCGGCCTCCGTGGCCCCGAAGTGGGGAGCTCAGGTGCACCTGAACACTGTTGGGTTGGAAGAAAGGCCACACAAGAGCAGAGACAGAATCTGAGCAGCAGATTCCCGTTGCAGACCAGGAATCCTGGGAAGAAGTGGTCTGGCAGTATTGGCCCAAGGCTCTCAGGACCAGCCATTAGGCATGGCGCTGCTGTGGTTTGAAGGAAAGAGACTGAGGCTCAGGCCCATGGCAGGGATTTCCGGTGGAAACATTTCCATCAGCAGCACATATAACTATTGTCACTTTTAGCAGCGGCAGCTTCCAGCAGCCAGAAAGACTGGCAGAGGCCAGCATGGCAAACCTGTCCTCTGCCTACCAGTGGCATGACGACTCATCTGTTCTCCTCCTTCTCCCTGTGCTCTGAGGAGAGTCCTCCCTGCCTGGATGATGACACAGGCCTGGAAGGAGCAGAGACGCTGCTCCCTCTGAGCATGAGTGGACATGGTGTCCACCAGAAAAGAGAAAAGAGGTGCAAACGTGCTGATGATCCAGACAGATGGCACAAGCCGGGAAGCTTATCCCACGGAGGCGCTCCACTCCACGCCATCACTAATGCGTGGTACCAAACGAATGTGAGCACCAGAGCCTCCATTTCCTGTGATTTTGGAGAGAGGTTGTTATTTAATTCTCTTCCAATAAAAAAGGAAAATGAAGAGGAAAAAATAGATTGAAGGGAGGATAGGGACATGGGCCCAAAAGGAATAGGGTTGCAAATTCTCTACAACGAATGTGACCACCATGCACACCTAAAATGTACCAATACACTGTACTAATTAAAATACAGGACCAAGCATTATTGCTTAGAGCCAGTGGTACAGCTCAGTGGACTAAGGCTTTGCCTGGGGAAGCCCTGGGACCTGGGCTTGACCCCAGGCACTGCGCGCTGTGCTGGCCTTGCTCTGGCATGCTGAGCCAGCCGTGGAGTCCTGGCATGGTGGTGTGCGCCTGTAACCCTGGCACTTGGCTGGGAGGCAGAAAACAGGAGACCACTGTGAGTTGGAGCTGCATAGCGAGGTACTGCACACATACACATGCCCACACACACAACACAGAATTGTTGGTTAGAAGATGGGTTTAAAGTAGGGCAGTGGAGTGCAAGGGCTTAAGTCTCTTCTCTAGCAAAAATAGGGCAACACCGAAAAAGGACAGAAAAAGAACAAGGAAAAAACACAAGAATATGCCCTTGGGTGTGGTTTGCTGTCCCCTGGGAGCGTCCTCTGCTCCCTTGCACAGGTGCTGGCAGCCGACGGGTTCCACCCCGCCATGGTGCCACCCTCCATGGGGCACCTACTCGTGCTGCCACTCTCGTTCGTGAGCTGACGCTACTGAGCCTTGAAGGGAAGCCCGAGCCTCATCCGCCTACACACATCTGGACCAACCGGAGCACCTCAACAATCACAGCAATAGCTTTGATACTAACACCTAAGCACGTTCCCAAGAGGCACGTTTTCCACAAAATAGGAGCAGGGGCACGCTCACCTGCGTGTCTGTGGATGTGAAACGGACACGAGGTTAGGAAGTGCTGCAGGAGACACAGGCTCAAAGCATCCCATCAGGGAAGAGACTCAGACCATGGTGAAACACCATCAGGCAGGCGGCCATCCTTGACACACAGGCCGTCCCAAGGGGATTCAGACTGCAGAAGTTCTGTCTTTCACCCTGGAACCCTCTGTGGCCTGAAGAAGACAGTTATAGTAAAAAGGATAATTTCGAGACTCTCTAGAGACATGACCGCTGTCCCCACTTCTGTGAAACAAGTAGCTCCCGACTGTCTGTTCTAATTAGCAATGCCACAATCCATCTTGAGGCATGTCACAAGCAATTTGTTGGTAATAATAAAGTGGGAATTTTTTCCAGTGATTTCTTTCTTTATAAATTAAATTAACCTGCTAAGACTTCTCCAGTTGTAACTGAGAGATAGCCAAACTGAATTAGTTTGAGGCGGAAGAGCAGGCTGCAGGTTCAGCACACTTACACAAACAAGGTGCAGCTGGATTCTCTGAACGCCAGCAGAAACCTGAAGGCCCAGGACGGGATCGCTGGCCCTCTCTGCATGTCGTGTATCCTCTCCCCATTGGAGGACAGCCTCTCCTATGTGGCAGAAGACGCAGTGCCTGAACGGTGTCAAAGTCTCAAGAGTCACATACCTTGCAACGCTCTCTGAGTCTCAGTTCCATGATTTAGTTGCAGCATTTCTTGGGAACGGTGTCACAGTCACCCTCAGCAGAGGGTCGACGGCAGACAGCACTACCCTTCATCCCTACTGAGGTGTGCGCCTCTTGGGGAAGCAGACGTCACGCGGGCCACGCCTCTGCGTCGCTCACGCAGGTGATCTGGGCCCGTCTTCCACCATTCCACCACTGCTCCCCACCCTTGATGTTCTGCAGCCTATCAGCAGAACATCCCCTTGGCAAACTCAACTCTGTCTCACAGGTGATTTGCACTGCGTTCTCTAACAGTCCTTGAAGACACTCTCCCCGGCTCACACAGAGGCTGTTTTTCTATCTTCCTGGCCTCCAAACATCTCCGAGTCTAAGAGTATGCTCGTTGCTTTCCGTGACACCTAGCAAATCACTCCTTCCTTCCTCAGACAGGCAAGCCTAGGAGACATACATCTGCCTTGATGCAGGTTGGAGGACTCTGTCATCCCCTACCCCTCCCCATTTCCCATTCCCCATTTCAGTGACCCACTGATCATCTCTCTTGTTCATTAGGGATTTGCACGTTGTGCTATTAGTGTTTGCTTTGCCACTGTCCTCCATGTCTGTGAGGATGACTTATTCACCATCCACCAGCCTCATGTGGAAACCGCAGAAGGGCAAAAGGACTAGACGAAAAGAACAAAAAGTGTAGGTGTGCTACAGCACAGTGGAACCACTGCGTGGGCATAATGCACCATGACGTATTAGACCCTTCGTGAAGACCTACAACAGGTAAGCTGAAGAGCCCAAGGCACAAATGCTGCGTGCTCAGCTATAACCACTGCCTGATGCGAGCAGGTGGAGAAACCCCGCACTGCACATCCACTTAGAGGAGCACGTATTGCAGGTTGATTAAAATGCAAACTTATTTTGTTTCAAAAGGAAGGACTCAGGCTACACGTGACTCCTATGTGCTTGTTTTATAGGCAAAGCAGCAAAGGTGTGTACAGAGATGTGTAGAATGGCAGAACAGGCTCACAGGGACTAGAGACAGCCTGGCTTATGTGAAAAACAAGTCATTTTGATTAGGCAGGACACATAGCTTGAGGAAGAGATACAAGCACACAGGAGTTTAAAGTGCAGAGGTTTTGTTTTACCACTGCATTTCGTCCCTTTTTGCGGCAAAGCACAGTTAAACAGTTGAGCACAGGTGTGCATGTTGATGACAACACTTCGTACATTGCACAAATAGTCACCTTTGGAGCTCTTCTGTATGTATCCACAAGGGTACGGATGAGGGTGCCGCTCTGTAGCATCTTACTTAACATCACACACACATAGCTTCTAGTCATTAAGGGTTTTCTGATTAAAATAGAAGAGATGCTTGAAGATCATACTCATGAAATTACTTGTAAGATAAAATATAACACTGTGACAGCCTACAGATAACAGCTCATAGGTACACTCCAGCAGCCCACCCAGCTCACAACCCCAGCATAGAGATGTTCTTAATATTTTTTGAGCATTTCTTTAACCTACTGCAGAGAACTTTGATTAAACTGCTGGATACTGAGGAGTTTGTGAATAGGACTAAAGCTCTACAAGACTTTATTGGTTTATAGTTTGCAGGGTGCTTTTCTGGTACATTACTTTATTAAATCCTCTCCATCAAATCTGAGAGAGGTGAGAGGTAGGGCTTATTATCCTTCCAATCAAGAATGTCAGGCAGAGGTTTTAAGCCACTTGGCCAAGGTCACACCACAAAGAAGCAGTGGAGCTGAACTTAAATGGGAATCTGTGGCTCTGAGTACAGCGATCTCTGCCTGGCCTCACACTGCCTCGAGATTACAGTGAGGCCACCTGACTTTGAAGAGACGGTAGGTAACAAGTGAGGTTGTTATATGGCACTATAAAAAACCCAAGGCAGAAGCCATCTGTGCTAATAAGTGTGTGAATTGCCTACAGAACCCGGCAATACTTTCATCCTTTCATGGCTTGTGGTATTGGTCAAACCCTTGTATTGTGTCTAGTCTGAATCTTAGTCTTTCAAGAGAGATGTGCAGAAATGTAAAGGGATTCAACCTATTATATCTGACCTGAGAAAGAGTATTATAGGGGTATTCTGTTCACCACCTCCACAGGGGTCAGAGCCTCATAGGAAATTAGCACGCTGCAGCAACACAAATGTAGGCTAGACCTAGGAAAAAGCTTATGGACTGCAGGACCGGCAGCAAGGAAAATGTTTTCAAAGCAGGATATGAAATCTCTATCACTGTAGATTTAGAGAATAAGAAAAGCTCGGTTCAGAATAAGTTCAGAGGCCAGAGAACTGAAGCATGGAAGTGGAGCGTGGCTCCCAGCTCGCCCGAAGCAAGGTCCGGCGGCAGCGCTGACCCAGAGGCCCAGCCTGACCCGGGACTCTTATGGATCCACCCTGCCATGCGATGTTCCCACAGATCTTGAAAGGTATGAGTTCATTTCTTTCGTTGTAATTGTTTCTTAAATGTGAGCTACGATCTAGATTTTCATACCCAAAGAAAATTTGCTGTCTGAAAGGAGTTGTTTGTAACACTGAGCAGAAAAAAAGAAAAGGAAAGAGGAAACAAAGAAAGAAAGAAAGAAAGAAAGAAAGAAAGAAAGAAAGAAAGAAAGAAAGAAAGAAAGAAAGAAAGAAAGAAAATCTTAGGCCATTATTTCTTGTCTTGGTTCCCTGCCAAACCCAAAACCATATTAAAAAGATTAGCAATACTTGTTAAAAAGCCACTGATTATTTTTATACTCTGTAAAAATTGTTTCTTTCAAACTCAAATCTGAAGTCTTTAATTTTCCTTGTCTTATTTAGAATATCTATGTGTGTGTATGTATGCATATTACCTCTTTACTCTATTTCTTCTTACATCAGTGTGCACTGTTTTCAGGGTCTTTGTAGTAGTTTTGAAAGTGACAGTGCCGCCTGGAGAGATGGCCCACAGGCACAATCACCCACCTCACGGCACAAGATCCTGAGCTTGATCCTCAGCCCCACAGGCTATGCTGGCCCACCAGGATATGCCTATACTCCCAGCACTGGGGAGGTTGACACAGGAGGATCACTGCAGGTTCAAGACCAGGCTAGGAGCTACAAAAGTGAGCATAGGGTCAGCTCAAACTGCATAGTGAGAACCTGTCTCAAAAAGAAGAAAAGAAATGATGGAATTTTCCCAGCCCTACATTTCTGTCCACTTGGGGAGGAAGGCTGTGAGTGCTCTCCCACTTTAAATCCCGGCCTTTCTTTGACATTTGGATGCCAGAAAATGTCCATTGATGCTATTAGTTCCCTCAGTATTCAATCACCTTCGAAAAGTCCCTGCTCTGGAAATAAAAGCCCTGGGGATGACTAAAGCACACCACTGCTGAATTTCACCCATGGCCTGTACTTCTGCCTAGATCAACTGAACCCTTGCCTGTTCACCCACTGATCTCATTTGTGGACAAAACATACAGCTATCTTAAGTTACTCAGGGTTTGGAAGTCATGGCACACAGTGACATTTCTTATAGCTAGAGGTCCACACAAAGCCTCACGCATTCATATGTGGGGCTTTTCAGAGCGGGCTGGATCTGGGGTCCACAGTAATAGGATTCAGGGTTTGCAGAGAGAGTCCACTGATTGGAACTCATGCTGGGCAGAAGGCCAGCAGCCTGGATGGTGCGGAAAGGCAAGGCAGGCCACTACCCACTGCTGCTGCTGCCTTCTGATGCGCTGCCTCCTGCTGGCTATGTCACTGGCTGTTTCTCCTCTGCCACGTCACCCTGCCTTGGAACCAGCAAACATGGCATGAAATCTCCACACACCGGGAGCCGAAATCAAACTTTCCTCCTTTAACTTTGGGTGTTCAGCATTTTGTCTCAGCCATGGAAAAAGTATGTACAGCATATAACAATAGATAACCATGACCATTTACAAACTGAGAAATAACACAGTTTCTAGCTAGCTGCTCGCCTATGTAAATCAATTCACCAATTGCCACCACAAATTGCACAAAAGTGTCCCATGGCCACACTTTTTGTATTTTTAATACAAATGAATGTGAAATGGTTCATGCTCATTCATATCTCCTATACTTAATGTGAACCTACTATAAAACAGACTCTAGTTGGGTGCTTAAAATAAACAAGATATAAAACAGATAGTTGTTACCTTTTTCATATACTCTCAGTCTAACAGAAAGAGATAATATAACTACTACAATTTTTATATAGCATTGTAAAGGAGAGTACATTCCTCTTCCGCACCTATTGCAGGGTTCAAGATGTGAACCCTAAAATACAACACATGTTAACAAAGAAAATATAAAACTTACATTAAATAAAGTATATGTGACATGGGAACCTGCAGAAATGAAGACAGACCAAAGTAGAGAAAATGATTGCTGTACATTTACTCAAAAATGTGACTGGTAGACAAAAGTGTATTATAATAAACGGGAGAACTTAGCAAGGCCCACATGGCCCGATTTTCTCCTACTGCTGGGTGTCATGGCTTTCCTCCTGGCTTCAAGAATCCTCCTCAGAAATCACCACCTCAGCAGCAGTTCCTCTGGTCTTATCGCATGCTTTAGGGAAAACCAGAAATTATTGGGGACTTCTAGTGCTCATAGCCTGCTTCTGTGGATTGCTCAGTTTCCTTCAGCTTAAAATAATCAGTATGCCAAATGTTTAATTTTGGATAGCATGCCCTGAACCCTATCAGCACATTAAAAATCATAAGTGCTATAAGAAAAAATATAGCGAAGGATTAGTGGATTTAGGCTGCAGAAGGCTCACGCTGTAATTTAAAATAAGATTCTCAGGGCGGGCCTTAATAAGGTGCTCTTTGAGGAAAGCCTTGAAGGAGCTGAGGGCGTTTGCTCTGCAGAGAGCTGGCAAGAGAGTGCTCCAGACAGAGAGAAACACTCAGGTAAAGGAACTGCATCTCTGGAACAGCGGAAAAGATGAGAGACAGGAAGTGACTAAATTCTGGGTTTTCCATCAGATCGGATGTGTTTTGATGGAAAAACAGCAGATCAAGAGGCACTCTGAATCATTTGCCCTAAGCAGCTAGAGAGGTGACTCGTGACTCAGCTCTCAAATGAAAAGGGAAAGCCTGCTATAGGACTCTGCAGGAAAAACTCAGGAGTCCAACTCGGACATCGGAAAGCTCAACATGTCAGCCACACATCCGAGTAGAGATGCTGGGATTTCATCTTCATGTTGAACTTGATGATGAGAGAACTCCAGCTGGAGACAAAAGCTTGAGAGTGAGCTGCGGGCAGATGCAGCAAAACAGGGATAAGATGACATGAAATCGATACCGAGGACTAGAGCATCTCAAATTTAGAAAGTTGTGGAGAAGAGGAACCAGAAAGGCCAAGGGAGAAAGACCAGCTAGTGAAGAGGAAAAGCAAGAGACAGTGGCACTTCAGAAACTGGGGAGAAAATAAAGGAATGTTTCAGGGAGATGGGCACAAAGTCCAGAGGCGCAGGCTGTGGAGCTTGTGGGCCCCAGGCCTGAGACTTCACCCTGGAGTCTCGCAGTGGGGTTGTCTTCTGCAGCCTGAGGAAGCCAACCTTGGTAGGATGAAGGAACAAAACTGTTTGAGGGAACTGAAGAAAGGATGGAGAGAGATCTGCAGAGTGACCCAAACAACTCTCTAGGTTTTGTTACAGTGGAAATCAGAAAACTGAAGCTGTAGCTAATTGAGAGGACAGAAGGGGGTGGGGCAGAGATTATCATCTTTGTGTGCTGGTAGGAAACATCCAACCCAAAGGAGAAAATACATGACAGGCCAAAGGCAGAGCTGTAGAATTCCTCTAGTCAATGAAAGGGAATGAGACCTAGTGTGTAGCCGGAGAGATTAGTTTAGATGGACTAATAAGTTTCTAAACAAGTCCTAGACATTTCCATCCAATTCCTCAAAGAACTCGTTTTCATCAAATCTGGTTATTAGTTTAGATCCTATAATTCTGACACCTTACCAGAATGATTTACGTTTTCCAAGAGTGCTATATATTCCTAGCTTAACTTGAGCATAATTGAACATGTGAACTAAATATCAGTTACTGGTGAAAGATTTGTTTTTTTTTTTTTTTCTTTTTTTCAGGACCAGGGTTCAAACTCACAACCTTGCATTTGCCAGGCAGGCACTTGTACCACAGAGCTATCTACCCAGCCCCCTGGTGAAAGATTTTTAAGTATTATCATTTTTGACATTTTAAGAGCATAGCTTCTATGTTTGTATGTTAGAGTGGCTTATATTTTAGGGTCACTTTCCAGGACTGCTCAGTATCACATTATCACTTGAAATTAGTTAAACAGTTTTGCCTTAAACAAAAATCCATACTCCAAACAGTTTCTGTAAGACAGAAACTATCTCTTTACAGTATATTGAGTGCATTCCAAGCAGCGGTGATGAACCTGTGGCTGTGTGTTATTGCATTTTCTTTTAAAACAAAATATGTTAGTGCACAAGTTGTTTTCTCGAAACTAAAATCTCAGCATTCAGGTTCAGTCACAGAGTTGACATCTTGTGGTAAGTGAGGGCTTCGGGTGCCGTTTGCACTTCTCTCTCAGAGGTTCATCACAGTCCTAGAATTACAGTTCAATTTCTTAATAATTATTAATCTATTTAGACTTTCTATACTTTGAGATCAATATACATATATATTTATTAGTATATAACATAAATATATCATATAGTATATTAGTATATATATATTATATATATATATAACAAAAATTAAATTATAAAATAATTTGAAACATAGGCACTCATTTCAAATCTTATTTCATACGCTGGTGAGATCAGAGTTGATTACAGAACTATCTGAGCTGTGCCTGTACTTATGCTACTGTTTTCCATCATCATTTCCTTGGAAAGTGAAATTCTCAGGTATTCAATATTGAGGCTTTCAACCGGTCTCACAGCTATCCAATCTATTCGCCAGTGACTCAGGACAGTCATGCAGCACACCGCCCTGCCGGCCTGACTGTGGGTCACTGTCCCCATGGCTTGCCATTCTATACTGAAAGGTCCTGTCTACTGCCTCTCAAATGCACCCGCTCTCCTTCTGTGCCTCTAAATGGGACGTAGGAACAGAACCATGCTACTTGGACTCTTGTGACTGGTTCAATTCACATAGCATTATGTCATCAACACTTCTATGTTATGTTTCTGAACTTTTTCCATTTTTAGGAATGAATAATATCCTACTGCATTTGTATATCATATTGTATTTACCCATTCATCCTTCAGTGTAGGCTCGGGTTGCTCGTGCCTTCTGGGTATTAGGAATCATGCCATTATGAGCATGAGTATATAAATAGCTGTTTGGAGCTCTGCTTTAAATTCCCCTGGGTATATACTCAGATATGGGATGGAAGGACCAGATGGCAATTCTAGGCTAAATTTTTGAACCAATTTCCTACTGTCTTCCACAGTAACTTCATCATCATATTCCTTCCAGCGATGTGCAAGGGCTACAGTTTCCTTGCAACCTAACAAATCTCCATTCAGTTTTATGTTAGTGATAGCCATGCTTACGTGTGTGCAGCGGTCCCTCCTGGTGGCTTGCTTTGCATTTCCGCAGTGCCTAGTGATCTTGAGTGTCTTCTCAGGCTTCCCTTCACTCATTTGTACACTGTCGTTTCTTCAGGGAGCAATGTGCATTCAAGTTGCCCATTCGCTCTTTAATTGGATAGGTTGTAGCAATTCTTTGCATATTTTAAATAATCCCTTACTGAAAACACCCATTGCAAATATTTTCCGCCACTCTGCTAGTTGCTTTTTCATTCTGTTGCAAATTAATGTCCTTTTGAGTGCAAATTTAATTTTTAAAATTTTTGACAAAATCTACTAGCTTTTAAAATTTTATAATTATTTTGGTCTATTTTCCAAGACGCCATTGTCAGATCCAATTTCACAAAATTTCCATTATACGTGTTATAATTTTAGCTGTCACATTTTTATCACGGATAAATTTTTAGTTATTTTTTACATGGTATAAGGAAGCAATGTAATTTAGCTATTTTCATGTGAATCATCAGGTTTTCTGTTACTGCTTGTTGAAAACACTTTGTTTCTACACTAAATTGCCACAGGACACTTGTGGGAAGTCATTGACATTCCTATGAGAATTTGTTCCTAGGCTCTTTATTCTATTTGTCAGTGTGACTATCTTTAAGCCAGTGCCACATAGTTTTGATTATGGTGACTTTGTAGTAAATTTGGAAATTATAAAAATGTAAGATTGATTCATACTTTCCAAGATTTTTTCACTTAGATTTGACCATGTGAACTTTAGGATGAGTTTGAATATTTCTTTTTAAAAGAGTCTTTGAAGTTCTGGTAGCAGGCTTGTATTTAATCAATTGATCACTTTAGATAATATGGAAATTTCCATAGCATGGAGCTTTCCAGCCCATGCACATGGGATGTCTTTCCACATTTTGAAATTCATTTTCATTTCTCTCTGCAGTGTTTTCTAGGATTGAATGCGTAAATGTTTTATTTGCTTTATTTGTAAGTATTTTATTCTTATTTGTATCATTGTAGATGAAGTTAGTTTAATATTTTTGGTTGTTCACTATTTCTACAAAGAAATGCAATTAATTTTTCATGCTGGTTCTCTATCCTAAAAGTTTCCTGAAATCAGTTCATTTTTAACGCCTCTGTGTGTGGCATGTGGAGAAAGAGGAGATGGAGGGAGGGAGGGAGGGAGGGAGAGGCAGAGGGAGAGAGGAGGGAGAGAGAGAGAGATCTTTATGGCTTTTTAAATATAAGATTATGCTTTCTGCTAAAAGGTATTCTTAATTCTTTTTCCCACTTTGGATGTCGTGGTGTCTCTTACTCGTGATGGCTCGCCACCCTGAGCAGGGCTGCTAGTATGATGCTGAATAAAAACACTGAAGCCAAGAAGCCCTGTCCTGTTCCTGCTCCAACAGGTGAGCTTCTAATCCCCCACCATTAGGTACGATCCAGGTTTCACTTGAGGCTTTTTCTTTGTGGAGGTCATTTCTTGCTACTTCTCATTTGTTGAGTACTTTTATTGTGAAAAACGGTTCAATTTTTCAAATATTTTCTTCACATTGGTGGACCAGAATTTTAAAATATTTATTCTATTATGCAGTGTATTTATTTGCTTGACTTTGTAGCATTGAGCTATTCTTGCAATTTAGGGAAACAATTCCACCTTGGTCACACCATGAACTATGCTCTTGATTTGCTGGGATTTCATTGTTTTGTATCAGCATTCATAGTGGAGCTTCGCCCACCGTAGGTGTTACAGCTTGTGCCCAAAGTTTCGTGCAGCCTTGCGGCAGGCTGCTAGGATATGTGGTGGAATTCAAGAGCCAATGCCAGGAGTGTGGGGAGGATGGCTCGAATACAGCGGAAGGCAGGAGAGACGCCGGCCAGATGCCCCTGCTGCCACTGCTCCACCCTCTCGGCTCTTGTGCTACGAGTGGCTGCCCTCTGCCTTAGAACCAGCCAACTATGCACTGGAACCTCCACAAACTGTGAGCCAAGTAAGACTTTCCTTCCTTAACTTCGGGTATATGCCATTTTGTCTCAGCAGTGAGAGAAAAGTAACTGAGGCGGTAGGTTGAGTAATTCTAGAATCTTCATATGTATTCACGTCAAATAATACTGGCCTCAGTATTTTCTTAAAGTTTTTGAATGAGTTAAGTAGTTTTCAGTCAGATTGCATTAGTATATTTGTGACATGCATCATTACATTTATCATAAAAAATTTGTACATGTGCAAATTGTAGCTTGATTCTTTTAATTCCACTCCCTTGCCCTCCCTTCAACCCCTCTTCTCCTCCTCATTACCAAGGCTTTATTTTCATTTATTTCCTTTTTTTTTTACTTTTTCCTTCTTTCCTTTTGCCCTCTCTGCTCCCTTGTTCCGCTTCCTATTTTATAATAACTGTTACACATCTTGGTCCTTACATACACTGCTTCTCATACCTGAGAACCAACATGGTATTTACACATGTGCATCCGATTTGATTTAGGAGTACACTCTCAAGGTGCATCCGTTTACCTGGAGCAGCCTGGAGCACATCCTTTTTTCTGGCATGGTAGCACTCCATTGTATAAACACTCATCATTTGGTGGGCTTCCAGGCTGTTTCCGGGATTTGGCTGTAATGCCATGATGCTTTCAATTTTTTCAGGAGGATACCTGGGAGGGGAATAGTTGAGTCAAATGGAACCTCTAGTCCTGGTTTTTTGAGGAACCTCCACGTTGATTTCCACAGTGCTTGCCTAAGTCTGTACTCCTATCAACAGTGGAGGGGGCTTCTTTTTCCCTGTAGCCCTGCCAGCATTTGGCATTGGTCAATTTCTTGCTCATAGCCATTCTTTTGGGGTGAGATGGAATCTCTGTGTCCTTTTAATTTGCACCTCTCAAATGGTCATTGATACTTAACTTTTTTTTTTTTTTTTTCATCTGTGTATTTGCTGCTTGATTTCATCTAAGAAGTGTGCGTTCATCTCAGAGGCTCATTTGGGCATTGGGTCTTCAAAGTTAGGAACTCCAGCCTTTTGAGTTCTATTATGTCCTCAGTAGTAATTCTTTGTCTGAGGGACAGCTGGCAAACACTAATTCCAGACTGCGAATTGCCTATTCATCCTCTGGTGGTTTGTGTTTTTGTGCAAAAGTGACAAATATTACTGATCGCTGTTATTCATTAAATATTTTGCAGAAATCAATGGTGCATTTATAACAGGACTTTTGTTCTTAAAACTCACCTATGAGCACAGCCAGTCTTGTCGCCACAGGCTTTTGCTCATTTTGTGTTTGTTCATGATTCACTCACAGCAGTTTGTGTGGTAGTTGGATTTTTTCCATTTAATTTGGGTTTGCTTATTTGTTTCTGCGTGTTCACAGTGCTCGTATAATCTTTTGATTTCTCTAAAATCAGTAGCAATATCTTCACTTTCCTTTCTAAATTTAATCACTTCAATCACATCTAGTTTTCCTTACCTATTTTACCTAAAACTTTTTCAGGTTTGTTCATTTTCTCAAGAACCAATTCTTTGTTTCATCTATTTAATTTATTTTTCTTTTTTCAATATTGTCACTGTTATAATCTTTATTATATTTCCCATTTGCTACTTTGTGTTTGGTTTACTTCACTTTTTTCTAATTCCTTAAGGAATAAAGTTGTTGATTTTAGACCGTCTTCATTTTTAATGAAGATATTTCGAGCTGTAACTGCCTCTCACAGTAGTACTGTTTTGCTATGTTCTGTAAGACGTTATAAGTCCTGGAAGCTTTGGAATATTATGTTTCTATGTTTATTTGTCTCAAGATATTTTCTACAATCCTTTGTGAATTCCATCTTGTGCTTTCATCATTTCAGACTTTGTGGGGGGGGGGGGGGACCCGGGTTCGAACTTATGACCTTGCACTTGCGAGGCAGCCCCAAAACAGTGTTATTTGAGTTCTATATTTTTTTGTAGATTTGTGTTTCCCTTTCTCCGCTGATTTTCTGGCTTTATTTTCTTGTAACTATAAAAGGATAGTTGCATTATTTCGATACAGATTTTTTAAAGGAATATTAAAATGCATTCTGTGGTTTAGCATATGACTAGTCTTAGATAATGTAATATGCACTCTTGAAAAGTGTTTGTTCTACTCTTTGGCCAAGCATAATGTTCAAGTCCTTTTTCTTATTTCATTCTTTTTACCCCTTTGTTGATATTGAGAACTAAGCCCTAGACCTTGCACATGCTTGGAAACAAAATCAGTTATTTTTCTTTTGGGACAAGGTTTTGTTAAGTTGCATAGCCTGGCCTAGAAATTATGATCCTCTTGCCTCAGTCCCCCAAGTGTCTAGAATTACAGTTGTGTAACCTTGGCCAAGGTCCCATTTCTTCTACTCCATTATTGCTGCTTAGTCTAACTGCCTTACGCACTCTCATCAAACACCTCTGACTACTCTAGAGCTAGCTATTCCTCCCTTCACCGTCACTAATGCTTTCTACATCTGCATTTCCTCAAACTGTAATAGGAATTTGGTCCATGCGTGCTCATAATTATTACTCCTCCTCGTGAGTTTACTTTCCATCCTTTTGTGCTGTCTTTCTCTATGTCTTGTAAGATTTACAAATAAGGTATATTTTGTCTGACTTTAGGGCAGTCTTCCTTTTTTTTTTTTTTTACTTACTATTTTACTGTTCCTGCAGATGATTTCTAGTCTTTCACATCCAAGCTCTAGGTCCAAAATGAGTCTTAGTTATACAGTGCATTTTTGTTGTTTCTCTTTTCTTGTTTTCTAACTCTGTCTTTTGATTAAAAAGTCTAATCTATTAAACTTAATTTTTATAAAGGAATCCCAACTATTACATCTTTGTGTTTGTCAACGTGTATATTTTAATACCTCCTTTTCTTGATTGCTACCTTTACTTGTGTTTATTTTATTTTTGTACTAATTTCTTTTATTCGACTTCTAGTGTCCTCCTGTGTACATTTCACAGACCCTGTTTTTCTAACCAACAAGAATCATATGTAACATCTGAAAGTCACAAAATCACTTAAAAGTCAGAGCAACTTAACTTCGATTGCACGCAAAAATTCAGCTCCCTACAATGCTACCTGCACCATCTTACATTACTTGGACTTCATAAGTATTCATTTTATTTTGTTTATAAAAATGTTAAAAGGGAAGTTATAATACAAATTACGGTAGCATTCAATTCTCTATTTCTGTCTGTATTAACCCTGTGAAGATCTTTATGTATCTTTAATAGAGTCAGGATTCTGTTTGTCATCCTATCTTTTTTTTTTTCTTCTCATTCTGTCTTTCAAAGAATCTCTTTAGCAGGTCTTCAGAAGCAGGTGTAGAGGCAGTGAGCTCCCTTCATTTGGTTTATCTAGCAGTGTCTACATTCCACCATCCTCTTCCAGGCTCACTTACTTTGGTCCCAGAACACAAGGGGACAGCTCTCTGCTCCTAGAACTTTACTCATGGCATCTTAGTGTCCTCTAAGGTTTCTATGGCGAAATTCATTAATGATTTTCCTGAGGATCCATATTTCTCTGGCTGCTGTTACAAATGTCGTTTTGTTTTGAGTACTGAAAGTTTTTATGATGTGCTTCCACTTGGGTGTCTTTTAATTGCACCTGGAGTTGATAAAGCATCGTGGATTTCTACATCCATAACGTTCCTCAAATTTGAGGATTTTTCAGTCATTATTTTTTGAAATAAGCTTCATGTATTTTTCCATCTGTCACTCTTTTTGTGTGTGTGGAAATGCTCTAACATGAACACTGGTGTCTTTGATGGTATCTCCTCCTACCCTAAAACCCTTCTCAGACTCGATAATTTCAGACTACTTTCATTGCAAGTTCATTGATTTTTTTTCCTTGTGTATTTTTAAACCTGCTTTTAATCTCCTTAAAAAATTAAAATTCAATTCTCATATTTTTCACCCTCAGGATCTCCATTTGACTCTTTTTACAATTAAATTCATATTTCTTTGTTGATATTACAATGTGGTTCAGATATTGTTTCCCCGGCTCTTTGGTTCTTTGTGGTTTCCTCTGAGCTCTTCAGAGCCTGTTTAAGGTCAGTGTTTTAAAGTCAAAATCCCAAATGCCTGGGTTTCTGTAGAATGGTTTCTGAGAAGTTATTTTGTTCCTATGAATGGACTATGCTTTTTTGCTTCTCCTTATGCCTTACTACTATTTGTTGAGATTTGGCTATTGAACGTAAACAAACAGGGGCCAGCAAGATGGCTCAGTGGTCTAAAGTGTGTGCTTAGGTGAGCTTAGGCAACTACGGAGACCATGGTTCAATCCCTGGTACCACATGCTGCACCAGCCTCATCCTTAGGGCAGGTTGGGCCAGTCAGTGTGTGTGTGTGTGTGTGTGTGTGTGTGTGTGTGTGTGTGTGTATGCAAGAAAGTAAACAAACAACAAAAACCAGCAAAGAAGCTAAGAGTAAAGCCCGCCTCTTGCACGTGTCCTTATACTCCACTGGGTGCAGTCATGGCCTTCCCTGATTGGCAGGACAAGTAACTAGAGGCTCTAAGTACACAGCCTCTATGGAAAGCCTGCATTTGATTAGATTGGGGGCTGTCTTACATTTGGGTCTCACGCATCCCCCTGTCTGACTGGTCTGGTGCACTTGGCCATGCCCGTGCTGCTGGCGCCCTCCCTCAGCTGGAAGGAGGAGGCAGCGGTATTCACAGTGCTCTGTCCTACCTGTAAGTATCTAAGCTTGGCCTCTGCGTTGTGTGAGAGAAAACGCAAGGAATACCGATAGCACTTGCGTGTCACCCAGGGCAAAGCTGTAGAAGACAGTGGCATGCCAGTGCAGACCTCAGGAAGAATGCCACACGTGCATGCTCTGGGCAAGAGGGTACAGGTAGACAACCACAATAAAACCAAAGAACCAAGAAAAAGATAGGCTTAGTGTGTTTGGAAAATAAGGGGCACTTATGCATGGCCATGTATGCAACAACATATATTTTAAGTTTTCCTTCCTAATCTGCCCGGAAACACTCAGGATAGTGACCAGAAAAGAACTGAGAAGAATTTTAGCATCAGTTTTGGGTGCTAAAGGTCACCCAGGTAAGGCTTGCAGTGTGTCCTGCTGACCAGTGAAGGTCATGCCTGCACCCATTGGGATGTAAGGACACGTGGAAGTGGCTGGAGTTTTTCTGACACTATTTTAGCTGTGCTTTAGGATTTCCATGAGGATGAGTGGCCCTGGCTTCCTCGTCTGCAGTACGGCTGACGCCGCCTACTCCCGGAGGCTGCTCTTTCCTCTTCAGGATGAGCACTTCACAGGTCTTCTCTCTTCAAGAGTGCAATGCCCTCTTCCGTGCTCCCCTTCTGAGCATGAATGGGTCACAGACCGCAGAGGGGTAATGTGGACACTTCCTTGGTTTGTGTAGCTTTTCGGCTGCTCTCCAGAACCAAAATATGAAGCATTTGATTTGGAGGTAAAAGTCTATTTATTCGTAGCACTGCTTCTGGGCATCCACTGTGCTTTCCTCAGCTTGCCAGAGAACATGTCACAGCTGCCCGCGACTTCACCCCGAGTGTTTTCCCCATGATCAGGGCAAATCCCATCACAGAAAACGCCCGATAGACACATAGAGCTTTGGGCAAGCTCCAGTGAGGGCACCGGGTGGATGCACAAGATCTAGGAGAAAGCATGGCTTCTCTGTAATGTAGCTGGGATCAGGACGTGCAGTGTATTAACCACTGCTATTGTCAAGTTATTTTTTATGACATTTTGTTGTATTTCTTCATAAAATAACAAATTAGAAGGAGCCTACAGTAAAAAAGAAAGCCACTTGGATGTGGCATGGGACAGAGCAGATATTGAGCACTTGATCATACAAAGCCAAGTGTCTGCAGCAAGCAGGGGCAGAGTTGCAAGATGATAAACCCAAGCACAGAAGTGCTCTTCAAGCTTCTCTGGCATCATAAAATTCATACTCTTATCTTGAGGTCAAGGGCAGGAAAGCACATTCGGCCCACATTAAGGCCAAAGAAAAGCATGCTCATAGCCAAAGGCAGCCTTGGTGGAACCAGGAGGCACGTGTCTGCTGAGGAAGCGAAGCATTTTTAATAATATCCATTGCAACCGCAAAACCGTGAAATCAGGCATGCTGAAGAGAAATCCGTCCTGGGGGAGAACTGACCCATTTGAAACCAAGTTCAAATAGACCCAGCAAGCAGGAGTGTTATCTAGACAGGCAGTGTTGACACGATGCCCCGCTTCTTTCCTGCACTTGAATTTCTAACCTCGTAGCAGTATAACAATGTCACTATGACCAACGGACAGAAGAAGAAAGGAATCTGACCAGGTTCCCAGCGACGTCAGAGAAAAACACTGACACTAACTGGAAACGGACCTGGCCTCTTGATCTCAGAGGTAGACATCAGCCATCCCGCTTAGATGGACAGCTGGCCAAAACAAAGACAGGGAAGGCTCCTGAATACAGGGCTTGAAGGAAGAAGACTGGACAGGAAGAAGGGTGTGGGGAAGGAGTCTGTGCTTGGCATCTTGGAGCAGATAAGAAACACCTGCTCCTGGATCTTATTCTCATATCACTGCCCAGCAGGAAGCACCCACTAAAGAGTAGATGCTAAACAAGGATGGGGAGGGAGCTTTCTCCTGTGGGCTTCAGATAGCCCTCCCTCCTCATCTGCTACGGTGCCTATCATGGGGCCAGGGTGGGGGCAGAGACGGAAGCTATGAATGGATCCAGCACTATAAGTTCATTGCCATCAAGGCATTTTTTACCTGATATCTTTGATAACTGGATAAATAGAAATAGGACCCAATCTGTTTTGTGTGTGTGATTTTTTTTAATTTCTTTGAAACAGGGTCCCCCTACACAGTTCAGACCCATATTGGTCTTTCTGCCTCAACCTCCCCAGCACTGGGATTATAGGCCTGTGCCACCATGCCTGCTGTTCAGGCTGACGTGGTACACCCAAAGACCTGGAGCCTACATAGGCTGTGATACCAGGGATTGAACTTGGGACCTTGCACTTGCCAGGCAGGTGCTCAGACCACCAAGCTATCTGCTGATCCCAATTTCCTTAAAACCATATAAATCACTTGGAAGAATTTAAGGCCACGGAGCTTGTTGCATGTCAGAGGAGTGTTGCCTTGGCTTCTTAGAATGATATAAGCACAGGTGTTTCCATCGGCCCCACCACCCAAGGCTGGCAGAGCAGTTCACCTAGAAACATACCACATGGCAATGCATCAGGTCAAAAGACACAAAGGAGCTCGGACCATGGCCTTATAATGGTAAGCTTCACCTGGAAGATGCTAGCCTAACCTACCAGTGTAATATCCAGCTCACTGATGACTCAGCCAGGGCAGGGGCACCACTCTCCTGCTGAGGCTAAGTGCTACATCAACTGTCACCACAGGGTTGTGATCTTCAGTCGTTGTAATGGCTGGACACATGGCCAAGGGCCAGGTGTAAGGATGGGTCCTCTTCCTAGCACCTTCAGTAGGCTTGTTGCAGAATTTCTCTCTTTCATCAGAAATTTCAGCAGAATTTCTATTGTGTCTATGCGGAGAACTGGAGAACTCAGTCAGGGAGCATGGTAAATGTCCCTCTGAATAAAGTGGCCTGCTGCTGCCTAGTTTGGACTGTTTATGTTAAAAGTTAAATACGAGGGGGAAAGAGTTACTAGAACTGGTAAGATTAATTGTTGTTACCTCCATGAGGAGCTGGAATTGGTTCCATATAACACAGATATATAAACTGGTTACTTCATTGAGATACAGCAGTATCTTGTCTATGAACTTAATTCTCTTATGTTTCTGGTGCCAGAATCCATTCCACCAGAATCAAGTTCCTGAATAGAGACGCTGCTGTAGCTCTTGGAATTGCCATGCTTGGCCATAACTGCAAAGGAGCGACTTCAGAAACACAACCCGAGTGTAGGGAAACTGCTGACTTATAGCCCTGGCAGGATAAAGTTTGGATCCACTACACACACGCAGCTCTGAGCAGCTTCCCAGCTGTCCAGGAGAGATGGGACCAAGAAGGCTGGAAGAGGAGGGCAAGACAGCCATCGGCCATGCTCTTGGACACAGCTGCTCTGCTAGCTTCTGCGTGAGATTCACTGGCATTGCTTAAGTGTCCCAGGAGTCTACAGGGACTCAAACAATTACAGCAGACTCTGGATACTGATTTGCCCTGCCACTCCCTCCCCGTAGATAAACAAGCAAGCATGTCATTTCTCACAGCGCACACACTCGCACATGCATGCATGATGGAAGTTCTCACGTAGCAACGAAACTGAATAGGGTGAGCAGAGGAAGTGCCTGCCGCTGGCACTGCCTAATCCCCAAGGCCCCGTATCTGACCTCTGCTGCACAGCCCTTACCATCCTCCCAGTGCTTCCAAACTTGGATCAAATGCCACAGCAGACGCCTTAGGATGCCATATCCCAAGAGGCCACGAAAGGGGACAGAGGAGGCAATTCAGGAGCATGGGAGGCTTTATGTTGCATGAAAAAGTTCAAGTGGTAGAAAAGAGGAAGTGTAATGTAGACTAAGGAGGAGCCTTCCTTCACTCCTGTGTCCCGGAGACCACTGGGCAGGATGGACTTGGGGGGTTGTGCCTGTATGTACCCCCAGAGTCCCCTGTGGTCACAGGGAGCAAGCTTTTGGGGGTGGCTGAACCTAGAATTTATGGTTGGTTCGTTGTCTAGGGCTGGGCTTGGCAGCGTGAATGCTGCGCCTACCCTGGGCACGTAGTCTGCACAACCTGCGTTCCAGTGTTTCTCATGGTTCCACTGATGGCAGCTGAGATGTACCAACAAAATAGCCAGCATGGTTTCAATCCCACGGTAACAGAGCCTCCCTGTACCCTGTCCTCCCTCCCTCCCTTCCTCCTTTTTCATTCCTTTTTATCCCTTTCTTATATCTTTCTTTTTTCCCTGCCTTCCTTCCTCTCTTTATTTCTCTCTTCTGATTTTTCATATAGCAGCCAGCCATGTTTCCCTAAAATGTAAATTTGATTATTTATTCTTGGTTCACAAGTTTGCAGTGATCTTCTGGACCACTATGAGAAAAAAAAAAATCAATAAATAAATGTTTTATCAGGAACTTAAATTTCTACATCATGAGGGTGCTGTCTCTTTTATATTTTAAGGAGAGGACAAATTACAATTAAAATAGAAAAAAATGACAAACTATGCAGAATTTCGCTTAACAAAGTGATATTAATTTCATAATGTTTGTTGTAATAGAGTGTTGTTTTACAACCAGTTCTTTAAATTACCAGATGTATGCATATAAAATTGGAAGAAGGAAGAAAAAAAGCGCTGGATGAAGCACTCTGTAGAGGTCTACCACGTCAATTTCTTCATAAGTTTGGATCAGTTCCATCATGTCTTCGGTGACTTTTTGTCTATTTGATCTATCTCTTTGTTGCAATGGTGGGTCCCCCATTTTTATTGCATTATTGCTAATGTGATTTTTTCATGTCTGTCAAAATTTGTTTTATGCAGGAGAGTGCTCCCACATTGTGTGAATACATATTTATGATTATTATCTCTTCCTCTTGCCATTCTCCCTTAACAAGTATGTTGCAACCTTATCTCTTTGGCTGATTGTTTTGAAGTTCATATCCTCAGCAACTAATATAGCCACCCCTGCTTTTTTCTGATTTACTGTGGCATGGAGGATTGTTTTCTATCCTTTGACTTTTAGTCTGTGAATTTCCTATTGAGTTAAATATGTTTCTTTTATGCAGCACAGTGTTGGATTTTGTTTTTTAATCTATTCTGCTAGTCTGTTTCTTTTGAATGGTGAATTGAAGCCATTTATATTGATGGTTATAGCATACACATTGGCTTATCTTAGTCACCTTATTTTCCTGTTTTAGGTTCCCTACTGTTTCTCTTTTTAATTACTTGCTCAGTTTGGTGGCTCATTTGTATTGTTCTAGAAGCTGTGAGCACTTGTTTTTTATGTAGGTAGTAAAGGGCCTACCGGGTCTCACTAAGCAGGTCGGACTCATAGCGCTCCTTCCTGGTTTTCAGCCTCCCGAGCGCTAGGATTAGAGATGTGCACCACCATAGCCTGTCTCAATCACTATCTCAGTACACCCTGGGCGCAGGGCCAGCCTGACAGGCTGGGAATCAGAGCCCCCAGCCCCTGTGTCTGCCCAAGTGGGCCAGCAGTTTACTCCATTGAGCTATCTCGCCAGGCCTTTCTGATCACTTCTGTCTCCTCCTAAAATATGTCAGAGCTCTCTGTAGGATTGGTTTGGTGGTCATAAATTTCTTCAATTGTTCTTTGTCATATAAGTGTCTTATTTCAACATTAAATTGGGTAGATAGTTTTGCAGGGTATGTCAGTCTGGGATGGAACTTATTTTCTTTCAGGACCTGAAATAATTCACTCCAAGCTCTTCTTTATTTGGTAATTTGTGTTGAGAAATCTGCCAAGATACTGATGGGTTTTCCATTGCAAGTGATCTATTTCTCCTCTCTAGCAGCTTTTAATATTATATCCTTTTGCTGAATCTCTGAGCTTGTTGTTGTGTGTCTAGGTGTACATTTATTGTGATTATGGCTGTGTGAAGTTCTGTATGCCTCACTTATTTGTTCTTTTGTCATGCTTGTACTTCTGCAAGTAGCCATTTCATGTCCTTCGCGCCGTCCCTACCACTGCCTCATTGACATCCATTATTCTTATATTAGTTTTCTTTGCATCCATCTTGCAGCTGCTAAATTGTTATTTCCTGGTTCCTTGTTACTTTAAGAGATCTTTTATTTCATGTTCATTAGCTGCAACACTGTCTTTGAGGTCTCAACCCTATCTTCACTTTCATTCAAGCACTTTCACCAGCTTTCAGTGGAGTTCTTAATTTATTTTATTTTTACCTTTTTTGGTATGAAGGATTGAACTCAGAACCTTGCACTTGCCAAGCAGGCCCTTATGTCGCTGAGCTACCTGCCCAGCTCTTACATTCTTGGCTATCTGTTTGAATCTGTCTCATGCACACTCCTAGTTTTTTCTTGTATGGTTCATTCAGTGCTTTCATCATTTTCTATTTTCCTCTATTTTTCTCTGTCTTCTTTAGCTGTGCTGAGCAATTCTTTCATGCCTGTTGCCCTCTCTTCTACGACCTGAGACGTTATTCCTAGTATTATTTCTTCTATAGCCGGATGGGTTTGTTTCTTTACTTCAGTTGCTATCATTTCAGAGATTTCAGGTGTGTGCTTTCCAAGTTGTTGTATGTCTTTGCCTCTTGGATTTGTTCTAGGTGAAAGCATTAAGACTGCGTTTTACTCCTGCATTCTGGCATTCTTGAGGTTCCCAGCAACCAGAGTCCCCCAGGCTGCCCAGAGTCTGTCAAAGTTCTCACATGGCTCAGGAAAGCTCCATGCCCGTGCGCAGCGGGCCCACAGATCGCAGCTCTCCTGCATCCTGCAGACCACCAGCTCCTGCCTCTCTGTCATTTCATGCCTTCCCTGCCTTACACACATCAAGCTAGACTCTGCTACAATTTCTCCAGCACCCAAGTGCAGTGTGTCCCTGCTGTTCTGCTTGCCAGCCATTCTCTTTCATAAGATCTTCGTGGCTTCCACACTTACAACTCCCATACCCCTAGGCAGGCTCTTACAGTACTTCTTCCCATTTCCTCCTAGAATTTCCTGTTTCCTCACACGTGGTTTCCTGTACCTGCATCACGAACAATGCCTTCCATACTTGTGTGAATATTTTCTGTCTTCTTGTGAGGTCCATGCTAGCTCCATGAGGTTCAAGATAATGTTTTGCTCATCACTGCAGCATCCAAGGGACAAAAGAAATCTTGGCTCACAGTTGGCATTCAGGAAGTATTCATTGAATGAATAGATGGCTAAGTAAAATGACTTAATTGTTCTTTAACACCAATACTCACATTCATGCCTAGGTTTGCTTATTTATTTATTTAAGCCACCTGTTCTTTTTCGTGTGCTTATGCAGTTTCACCTTAATAACTTTAGACTCTTCCCCATTACTTTACATACTGCAGTGTTAGATTCTCCCCTAGGTGTTAAGGTTTGGGATTAGAGACTCATTTTCCCAGGCATTTAGCTCCATGTCCCTCTGTGTGCTCTGGACTATGAAGGGTCCTATAACAAGTGGTTTCCTGATTTCCCTGTCCAGGTTGTTACTAATGGTACAGTTCAAAAACCAACCATACTTGATGTAAAAGTCTGCATTGGACACCATAGCACAGTTCCAGGGAGCTGGGGTTCTGATTTCTGGGGTAACTGTTTTCCTCTACATGATCTACATAGAGATATCACATTTCTCCCCTTTTCAGGCCAGGAAAGGAAGGGGTTTTCTTAGTGGCCTCATCTTACAGGGTGCTCACTGCATCATTTCTGCCGCCTGTACTCCCAGGGTGGTACGTAATCTGTGTTCACGCAGGCTTCAGGTTCCCTGCTGAGGGTATCTTTCCCATTTACAGCCACAGGCCCAGTCATCTCAGCCTCTTCCTTGCCCTGCATTGTACCCATCTCCCAGGGAAACAGAGTCTGCCCCCCCCCTTTTTTTTTGTCTTTTTAAGACAGGGTCTCGCTATGCAGTTCAGGCTGGTGCTGAGCTCACTTTTGTAGCCCAGGCTGGTCTCGAACTCGCATCGATCCTCCTGCCTCAGCCTCCCGAGTGCTGGGATTACAGGCGTGTGCCACCACGCCCGGCCCCCCTTTTTTTTATTTCCAGGCTCTTTCTTTAAAAATTACTCTTTGTGCTTGAAATGGAAAGAGGGCTCCCTTACTAGGCCTTAAACCAATGGACATCTTGACAGGAACCCCCTACTTTCATTTACAAAGGAGAAGCTGAGGACGGCCCCACAGACAGAAGTTCTGGATCCATGTCCTCTGGGCTGGTGGTGTCCTGCTGGAGGTCGCGGGGCAGTGTGGTTGGTCTTGAGGGGACAGTTCTTGTGGGGGAAGACGTTGAGTCAGCTGAGGAGGAGTCTGGGGTGGCAGGCTGGTTTTGGGGGCTGGTGGAACGAGCAGCTGAATGAACTTTGAATTTCTATATATTACCCTTTCCGATTTATTTTTGCTTTAACACACAAATAACCATCTGAGGACATAAGTGCATTTGGAGTCTGTCTGGCCAGTCCAGGATCACACATCCCAAGATCCTTAATTTAATCCATCTGCAACCCCTGCGCACGCACGCGCATGCGCGCACACACACACACACACACACACACACGCATGCACTTTTAGCTCCATAGTAAGGTTCACTGACTGAAGCAAAAGTGGTACAACCATCTTTTGGCGAACATTTTTTTCTAAGTTTCCAAAATATAGCAGTGATAATTTGACATGAATAAACTGCCCAGACCTCCACATCCCAAAGTAGCAATTTTAGAGAGAAGGCAGGGCTCAGAGACCTCACGTGACCCATGGGGGTGGGGTGAGGGGTGGGAAGGGATGTGCAGAGGGGAGCGGAGAAGGACAGGAGCCAGTCACGCTCAGTGTGTGTGTGCTGGGGGAGGGAGGGCTCTGTAGAACTCCGGCTAAGGAAGGGCTTCTTGGGGGACAGCAGCTGAGTGCAAGGGCCAGGGGAGCTGCCTGTGGCCCTCCTCGCGCTACACAGCTTCCTTGATCTCTATCTCCCTCCCTCCCTCCCTCCCTCTCCTCCCCTCTCTGTCTCTCTCTCTCTCTGTCTCTTCTTTCTGACTAGGAGCACGCCTTGACCTACATTCTGTTCTTTTTAATCTTTTTATTTTGACACAAGTTCTAACTTATTAAATTGCTTAGGATGGGTGGGCTCTGATTTATGATCTTCCTGCCTCAGCCTCCCAGAGGGTGGGGATGATAGGTGTGAGCGGCCACACCTGCCAGCTTGGTTAGTTTCTAGATGCCACTGTTTACTCGTGGCATTAAAACAGTTAACAATGGCTATGAATGGCAAGTGGAGAAGCATGCAGCTGGACATGCGATGCTCTCCTCCTGCGATAATTCCAGAAGCACAACAGGCTCATGGATTCTCAGGAACGGGATTCAACAGAGATCGATACGTTCATTTCAAGTCCATCAGTGTCAACCAAAGGTCAGTGAAGGCCCTCAAAATAAGATGAGGCGTTTTCCTCAAGGAATAATCTATGTCCTAAAAACTTGGCAAGAGGGAGAGGAAGACCTTGGACTTTAGGGGTCTTATGACAAGGAGGGGGCAACGCATCCAGTTTCATCATCTAAAAATGCTCATCAGGTCCAAAAAGAATTCATTTGAGGTGATGAGTGTTAAGACAGAGTTCTTATCTAGTGCTGCTTTCTCTTTCCAATTAAGCACCATAGGAGACGCTCCCCAAAGACAAAGAGAAAAATGTTTCCACAGTGCAGTAAAGTTACTCAGGATACAGCCTCAACACCAAGGAACCTGCGCTTTAGATGCCAAGACTCAAATGAGTGATGTGTTCCCTTCCGAACTTGGGGCGGAAATGGGCAGAAGTCGGGAGTCCCATAGGGGACCCTTGGGGACCCTTGGGGATGGCACTGCACCTTTTTCTAAGGTAAATAGCCCTGAAAAAGCAAGCGCACAGGTCCTTTATGAGCCTCTGTGTGGGCGTCTGCAGTAAGCTAACCCTCCCTGGGCAGCAGAACTCAGGGATGAAGTCCGTGTCTCCCGTTCATTGTCCCCTCCCCCCTTCCTTCCTCCCTCCCCTCTCTCCTTTCCCTCCCTCCCCTCTCTCCTTTCCCTCCCTCCTCTCCCTCCCTCTCCTCTCCTTTCTCTCCCTCCTCTCCTTCCCTACACTCCTTTCCCTTCTTTTCCTCTTTTCCATCCTTCTCAATTGACATAATAATCGTGCATATTTACCAGACACAGTGTAATATTTTGATGTATAAACTATGTAATAAAATCCTCCGGGTAGCTTATCTATCATCTCATCTATTTATCACTTCTTGTGATGAGAATCTTCAAAAGTATATTGTAATTGCACAGCAGTGCTAACTATACTCACCGCCCTATGGAACAGAACACGGTCAGCCGCTCCCCCTCCTCTCTGGCTGTGACTTCAAGCCTCATCACAGGCCCTGTGCACTCCTTCCACCTCCCCTCCCTAGCCTCTGCAAATCGCTCTTCTGTGCTCGGTGTCCATGAGCTCAGCTTTTCTAGGGCCCAGCTCAGGGTGAAATCATGCAGGATCTGCTGTGGATGGACTGTTTCGCTCGGCCTTTTGGTCTCTAGGTCAGTGTGGACAACGTTAAGGAGGGAAAGAGCGAGTCTCTGGAAAGCCTGGCCCAAGTGACTCTGGCTGCCTCCGCAAAGGCATGGGGAGCGAGCAGCTGTTGTCCAGGGTGCAGTAAGCACGGTCACGTTTCTCAGTGAACTTCTCTCTCCATGCCGTAGATGGGGGTGGCCCCGCTGGGCAAGCCCCAGCAGCACCTCAGGCGGTCACCGAGCACTGGGGGTGGCAGGCAGCCAAGGCACCAGGGAACAACTTCACTAACTGCAGGGGACCTGCGGAAGGCCCACGCTGAGGGGTACTGGCAAGGGCAGAAGACAGAAGGGCTGCCTGTCCCTGACTGGCATGTCACCCACCTCACCTCTGGGGGCGACTCAGTGGTGACAGGCTCTTCCCTGGTGCTGCTCCCTCTGCCAGCTGGGGTGTGGCACCTGGACCAAAGCAGCGTTGCTCTCCATTGGAATGGCTAACTCCCATCTGGCCCCGTGGCTCATTCTACAGCACGGCTGTGTCATCCATGGCCCACCTGCCACCACCCCGGGGCTGGGGACACAACAGCAGGAGCGTCAGGCCCTGAGCGTGTCGCAGAAGAGCGCCGACCGGCATAGGAGGTCGGTTTCTCCCCGTGTTCTAATTCAGCCCTATGGCACAGCTGTGACTGTTTTATGTATGTGTGTATGTATGCATGTAGGCATGTATGCATGTTATGGCTGGCTCAGCCTGCCCTGGGGGTGGGGGCTGGATCGAACTGCGGTCTCTGTGGTTGCCTAAGTTTGCCTCAGGAGGTGCTTCAGACCGCTGAGCTATCTTGCCCGCTCTGTGACTACTACTAACAGGGAGGAGACAGGGGCTCAGGAGACCCCGGGCTTGCCAAGGGTCGGCCATGGCATCCCCAGCGCTGGTGCTAGCCCTGTCGAGGCCCAGCTGTTCCCTATCAGAACCTGCCGCTGAGCCCTGGTCTCACACCGGAGCCGAAGGCATAGAAGAGAGAGAGGAATTTCTAGCAATAAGCTCGACGCTGGTCTGCAAAAGGCCAGGACCAGCGCAGGCGCCGCGGGGGCTCGCGGGGACTCTGGTAAGTGGGGTTAACTGGGAAAGCCAGGTATCCTGAAGGAGCCGACCCCGGAGCGCACGGGGTGGCCAGGCTGCCATGCAGAGAGGCTGACTAGGAGCCCTGTGCTCGCTTGGAAGCAGCGTAATTAAGTCCTCCCTCCCGGCAGCTGTGAGCTGAGCCGAGCTGCGGGATGCCGGAGCCGCCAGTGTGTCGGCAGCGCCCCCCGGTGACCAGAGCACGGAGCAAGCGGCCCAGGGTCGTGCCGCGGAGAGCCAGCTCTGTCCCTGGCCTCTCTGGTGCCCTCGCCTAGATGACTGTGGACAAGAAGGGCTGCAGGCCGAGCCCCGGGCAGCCCGGCGCAGCTCCCGCGCATCCTTGCAAGGGCCTGGCGGGGCGCCAGGAATGCGTGCCCGAGGTGTTGGCGAAGTTGTCGGGCCTTGTGCTTGTCCCTCCGGATTTCTGTTTCTCCGTCAGAGAAACAAACCCTGGCTCCTACCAGAGCTGACCCAGGGCCACCTGTGCAGGGCCCCTCCTGCACGTGCTCTTGGCTTCAGGGACCGTGGCGCTTCTTCACACCCTCTCCACTACCGCCTCTTCTCTATTTCAGCCCGGCGTCGGCACTAAGGAACTGGACGCTTTAGATTAGAAATGAAGGAGACCCTCGCGATCTCGCCCCGGCGCTGGACTCTATTTTGGGAACCATCAGCCTCTGCCCTGGAGGTGAGCAGCCTTCCTGTTTGTCTAATTTAGTGAAATTCCACATACGTTTATTCAAGCACTCGCACAAGAGAAGCGGAGTCGCACCCCGTCCCCCGCATGTGAGGAAGCTGGCGGAAGGGCCTCCTGGCACCGCAGCTCGGGGATGCGGAGCTCATTTCTGGGGTGCCTGCCCTTCCGAAGGGTACGTGAGCACGGCAAGCATCTCAGGGAAGGGGAACCAGCAAGGAGGCTTGCGAGCGCGTGGGGGAACAGGAAGGGGCCTTCGGGGGCGTCCTGCTGTCTGCGCTCCCACATTTCGGGCCGCGACCCTTGTTTACCTACAATAGGCGCAGGAGACACCAGGTCGTGGGAATGTGCAGCGGCCGGGGTCCCCTCCGTGGCTGCCTGTGAAAGAGCTCCACAGAGGTCACGTCGGGGGCCCACTCAGGCAGCGAGGCTGCGAGCTGTGCAGGAAAAGTCCTTCGCTGGAGGTGGAAAGGTAATGAGCAGCCAGCCCTCCTCCTCGAGGAAGCCCCAAGGGGCGCACAGGCTCTGCTCCTCCAGCGGGAGACCACACGCCCAGGAAGTACGTTGCCAAGTAACAGTTCATCACAGCTTTCCACCTTGACCGCAGAGCGTCAGCTTCAAGTGTTATTATGAAGCCTTTTACTCCATAGCGCTGTCAGAAGCGAGAGGGGACACTGCAGCAGGTTCAAGCAGAGGCCTCGGGCAGCGGACAGCAAAGAAGCGATTAAAATAACGGGGTAACAAAGCGAAAAGGGAGAGGCTGTAAACTCGAGGACAAACGCCTTTGGGTGTAGGATGAATCCTGATGTCACGCACTGATATGGCAGACCCCTCGCCTGTCGTCCCAGGCATTTACAGCGGGTGAGGATGCTGCAGGCCTGGTGCTGATTCCTTCGTCCAGCACCGCACATTGACCACGGTTCCTTCCTACCATCAGGCCTTAGCCGGGTCTTAGCCTCAGGAGAGAAAGGACCCTTCTCCTGCCCTGGCCGGATGCTGGGGGCTCGGACGGCCCATGCCCTTTGGCAGGACATCAGTGCTGCCTGCCCCGTGTTGGCCTGCTTTCTTTTCTCTCTCTCTCATCTCCCTCCCTGATCTTCCTTCCTTCCTTCCTTCCTCCCTCTCTCCCTTCCTTCCTAGTACAGAGGATGGGATCCGGGCCTTTCTCACTGAGCTACACTCCCCCTCAGCCTTTTACTTTATATTTTGAGATGAGGTCTCTGCTGTCTCTACGCTAATCACTTGGTCTCACACAAGTGATCCGCCTGCTTCAGCCTCCCAGAATGCTGGGGTTACAGGCCTGCACTAACAGGCCCAAATTGCCTGAGCTTTTGTTAGATGTGGGGACACCATAGAAAGTGGTAAGGCTTGTGGAGGATCAGAGATGCCATGGAGGAGAGGACGTGTCAGCGGGCCCAGGCTAGAGGGTGTCACCTGCACGGGCCATAACTAAACTACACACCCAGCTCTATCTAGTGCAGCCATCACAGCGAGGCATCCTGATCCGTAACCAACTCTAGACAGAGGAAAGTCACAAGTATACAATAACCCTTTTGTTTGCTCCTTCCGCCAACTTCCTAGAACATTACGGCTATCTTTACAAAAAATGTGTTGCATTGAAAAGCACTACAGAAAGCCATGAAGTTTTGTTTGTATGGGTCGTGTAATGCCACCTGCTATCTATAATATTCTTTTTCTCTGGCTTTGTCCAAAAGCAAAGAGTCTATAAGGAAAATGAATGAGGGAATTTGGCAAAGAAAATTCTGACAAAAATCAGATCTTTCTTCTTTTAAGAGAAGCACTGAGGTTAAGAATAAACAGCTAACAACAAAACATCTTCTGCTTCTGTGCAAGGCAAGGTCTCCGAGCGCCGAGTGCACATTGTGTTTCTATGCATCTCATTCGCAAAGGATACCTTGAGCTCAGAGGGTGGGTGTGGGGTTGAGCTGGCCAGCAAAGGGTTAAACTCTTTTTTCTTCTTCAGCAATGCTCAGAGAAGGCGGAAGAACCCTGGTCAATAGACAGATATATTGACTTGTTATTATTTAAAGTTGTTTAACCAGGTAGAGATAAACGAAAGCTTTCAGCAGCTGAACTATCACACAAATCACAATTAAGGTGGCATATGTGTTTGGAAGACGTAAAATCAATTCCCGCGAAGATAATGTTTTAGTCTCTATTTGAACTTGAAAACAGAAGTAAATTTTCCGCGGCAACAGCTGGGCTGGTTCCATCCAGGAGGCTCTCTATTAACTGTACAAGAAGGGCTTTTATTACTGCTTCTAATGGTTTGCCTCTATGGTTTTGTCTTCATCAAAAAAGCCAAATTGATTGCTGCGGTGCTGTTTACTGATGTAGCTGCGAGGCCCCAGCGTCTGGGCGCTCTCCCCCGTGTGGACTCCGGGCCTCCCATCTTCTGCCTCCCCCCACCTCCTTTGGGAGAACAGGACAGGGCTGAGGAGGGAGGGGGCTCATTCCTGCCAGGCTGGCTTTCTCCTCAGCCTTCCCTGAGGGACCTGCATGTGTCCTTAGGGAACGGGTGGCAACTGTGCCTGTAGGAGAGATTTTGTGGGGATCCCCACCTGCCTTTCTCCCACCGAGGTGTGGCCTCTACAGACGATTCTTCTACTTGGCATCCTAACCACATGACTGTGTGTGTGTGTGTGTGTGTGTGTGTGCACGCGCACTCTAAGTCTGTCCTATTGTCCTAGTAGATGATCACAGAAGAGGGCTACAGCTGCTAGCATCTGCTGGCCCGGCGTGCTAGCCCAACCCTGCCTTCTCACTCAGTTGGCTCCTTCCGGATACATCCGCTGGCTCTTGGGAAATACGTGAGGTGAACACTACGCCCCCTGGAGTGCTGCCACCCGGAGGTGCAACAGAAAAGCCCCGTGTCACCTGGATCAGAATGCGGGTCTGGCTTGTATCTAAGAGCAAAACTGCACCAAGGAATGGAGTCTGGCTTCCCAGAAGGAAAGGGAAGAAAAACACGAAGTGTGTCGGGCTCGGAGGAGGCTAGAACCTGTTGAGCAGATGCCCAGGGACCAGAGATGGAGCAGGAGCCTGGCAGCAGGGACAGAAACATGGTCTCTGGCTCCTTGGGAAGCAAAGGCAAGTCTCAGGCCACTGTCTTGTAGAACTCTTGCTTACACACTACCAATGTTGATAACCAAGGTTCCTAAAATGTGAATCAACACAGAAACAGGAGAACTGTGCTATTCTTTAAGACAGACAAAGAAAAATCATGCTTAACAGAGATCCGTCTCCCGCTCAAGTCTCCGTAAACCCTGGAAGACCAAGAAGCAGTGCAGCCGCTCTGGCCACCCCTTGGGAGCACTGGGGAGCACGCAGCAGCGCCCTCCTCCCTGCCCGCAGCTCTGGCTTTCCCTCTGCTCTTCACTCCAGGCCTCCTCTACAAGGCCTCCACCCCTCACTGCTTAGTGACACTGCTCCCTGGCTCAGAGTCATGCTCTCCTTCCTCGAGTCACCAAGGCCACCAGGAGCCAGGCACTGCTGGGCATTAGGGAGCACACTGTGGCTACTTTCCAGTGCGGGGCATGGCGCAGCATGACATGGGAAATCGGCTACAGAGGTGGGTAAGGGATGGTGGAGGGTCAGCGAGGGACAGGTGCCAAGGGAGGCACAGAGACAGGGATGCGTAGGTGCATACAAACCGTGTATGCACTTTTCATCCTTGCTGGCATTACTAGAAGTTGAAAGCAAGGCCTTTCCAGTGAGCTGCAGGTCAAGCCCATTTTCATTTTGGACACAGGTTCTCATGCTGTTGCTCAGGCTGGCCTAGACTTCAGATCCTCCTGCTTCAGCTTCCTTGAGTTCTACGATTATAGGTGTGAGCAACCATGCCAGCATAGATAGATATTTTTATATAGTCACACAGTCACAGTACTACAGTTGTAGTTAAAAATCAGTAATCACCATTTACTGAAGAAAGTCGTATTTGAATGAATAGGGATGAGATTTTATAATCCATCATCTATCTACCTTTCTAGGCTGTAGTTTGTGTTGACCTTCTGTTTTGCTCAAAGTAAGAAGGACAGGTGTTATGGCTGCATCTCGCTGTCCCCACAGAGCCTCACACGCCAGAGGCGGGGCTTTTTCAGGGGTGGCTGAGGCCAGATTTGGTAAAGCTGGGATTGATTCATGGTGCTAGGTTGAAGGGCTCCAGGATTAAGGGTGAGCGCGCTGCCCCACCCCCACCCCAAGTAGCCTGGGCGAGAGAAAAGAGGAAGGTGTGAAGGCACTCTGCGTCTTTGTCCTTTTGCTATCTTCAGGCCACTGTGAGCTTTGCTTCCTCTGCCATGGGCCACCTGCCACGCACCCACTTTATTGTGGCCTGAAACCTCCATCTGTGAGCTACACAAGCCTCTCCTCTATGAGCCTTAGGGGTCAGGGCTTCTTATTTTAATGTATTTGGTACAGGGTCTCACTATGCAGCCCAGATTTTCAGTGATCCTCCTGTCTCGGCCTTCCCAGCACTGGAATTGCAGGCATGCACCACCATGCCAGATTTGGGGGCCCGCTCAGGTGCCCAAGGGCAGGGGCTAGCATGGCAAGAGGTCCTAAGAATGGAACTCCAGTGCTTGCCTGTGCAGGCGCTGTCTGCTGAGCTATCTCACTGGCCCAGTGGGCCAGGTATTTCATCTCAGCAATGAGAAAAGTAGCCAAGACAGGGGACTCTGCCTTCTTACTAGCGTTGCACATACTTTACCAGGTACAACACTCCGGGTCTACCCCTGTCCCCTCATTGGCTCTTTCTCAGACAGCAGTGAGTGTCCTGCACAGTCCAGGCTCAGTGAGGCAACACCACCAGAAACTTGTTCCTCCAAGCGCAAATATGGGGACTCAGCTTGGAAGAGCACATGCACTTTCTGGTTCTAACTCTGGAGCCAGACAATTTGCTAGGACTTTGGTGCTCTTTTTCTATGGTAGATGAAGTCCCATGACCTCTTTTCTAGAAGCGCAGAGAGAAGGAAGATTTACAAGACTTAAGTGACTTACTCCGAGTTGAATAAGAAGTCCAGTGGGTTTTGGAACCCAAGGTCAGTTCCGAAAGCCAGGGACAAGTTGACATAGAACGGGAAAGAATGCCAGTGTTGAGCATGGTGCAGGCTCTGCTGTCCCACCCATTGCTCTGGCCTGGTGTGGGCCTCAGCCTGACTGATACATTCCAGAGGTGTTTTCCGGTACTAGGAGTCAGTGTCCTTGGAGAGCCCACTGTGATTTTGACGCCCATGGAGACGTAAGCAGCAGCAGCAGAAGCAGCACCCCCTTCCTCTGTTCCGCCACTGCTCCCTCTCCTCGCATAGGCAGCCCTCCACCTGCCCCTGTTGCAGAGAAAGCATCTGCTGAAGCGGGGTGCACACCTGCGGCCCTCAGCAGCGCACCGCCACCCGTCAGACCCGGACCGATTCGCACCTCCACCGCAACTTCTGCCTCTCCTCCCCCTCTTCCTTGTCAGTCCTTTATTTCTTAAGGCAAGAATTAAAAGAAGGAAGAGCAGCCGCCTGAAGAGCACTGCAACTGCCTGTAGCACAGAGATCAATGCAGGCAAGAGGCAGGCAGGGACAACAGGGAGTTTCGAGAGTCACCCAGCAAGGCAGCGACATCAAAGAGAGACACATTCACACGAGCGGACTGCAAGCTGCAACGTGTGAAACAGAGCAATTACAGTCGGAGCAGTCCGCGCTGCCAGCGCGCCACGCCCAACCCTGGCTGCATGCAGGGAGCGTCCGCACCTTTGGATCTGAGGACCTCCAGTGAGTCCCTTTGCTGTCTTAGCTGACTTAATCACGCAGCAAAGATTTCTCTAATCAGCTGATTCCCCAGAGTCCTTCAGTGACACAGGCAGACACGGAAGCGATTTGCTCTTGTAACAAGAGCAACCGTCCTTGCAAACCCACCATGTAGGGAACAAAAGCAAGAGTACAAGATGGAGGTTCCAGGGACACCTGGCCTGCTTAAGTATAGGTAATAAAGCACCTGTCCATGGCCAAGGCCCATGTGCGCCCAACTGGACCAGGGTACGGAGAAAGAGCGATAGGCGCAGGGTGCATAATTTACCTCATGGGGCCTCGAAGACAAATCTGAGAATGTTACAGTTTTTCAGAGCTAGTCCTTACTCTGGGACTTCCCTGCCATCACATGAAGTAGACAAAACTGGTTGGGAAGACGAAAAAGAGGAGACAGAGCAAGCAGGAGGAATGCCCTTAACTGAAGGGTTGCTGCTCTGGGACAGGAAGAGGGTGCCAGCGAGCTTCGCACCCTACCTCCTCTGATCTGCTCCGTGGGGACCTCATGGAGGGGGTGGCTATTAGGTTTAGGTTACAGGTGAGGAGATGGGGCTGTGGAGATTTACTCCACGCTCTCGGGCGCATGAGCAGGACACGGCAGAACCAGCATTCAAACTCTGTCTGCTTGGAACTGACAGACTCTGCAGAAATGCACAAGGGACCTGCCCTCACGGGGCTCTTGCACAACTGACAGGCCTAGCCAGGCCTCTTGGGCGAGCTCTGAGGGAAGGGCCTTCTGCCGAGACCCAGGCCCCTTGTAGGAGCACTCCATGGGGTCATTGGCAAAACACTCAACAGAATTAAACACCCATCTCCATCCTCAAGTCACGCTCCCGCTAATCAGAGGAACTCTGATGAGGCCTGGAAGGGTAAACACCTTCCTAGAATGCACAAGCAGGTGAGCAGCAGATGCGTGACAAACACAAAGAAGACCCCACACAGGTGAACCGTGACAGCAGAAGCACGGTCACGCCTGCTCAGCTCAGAGTCCAGCCCGTCTCACGTCACCCGACGATGTGCGCCATGGCCCGGCGCTGTACCTCAGGCACAAGGGGCACGCAACCCATCCGGGCGGACAGGCAGCTGTGCTCCCTCCCCCCTCCTGCTTCACACATCTGCGACTTCCTGCCTGCCTAATCAGAGAGCTGCTCTCCGCCCTTCCCTCACAAGCAACATAGGCAGTACCTTTTAAGACAAACAGCAATACAGAGGAAGTGGAGGATGAGAAATTAAGCTGCAGATGTGGGAGCCGAGGAGCCAAAGTTCCTCCAGAATTACGGTGGAAGGCAGAGAAAGGCGACCAGGCCTCCCTTGTGGTAGCAGTGGATCTAATGAGATGACTCAGGAAAATGCTGGTGGCGCTAGAGCCTCTCCACCTGGAGCCTCTGCAGACCCGGAAATGGAACGGATCAAACCCCGCGCAGGGCGGTGCCAGGCCCCTCTGCCTTCAGGGTCGCCCATTTTCTATCCAGCTGGCTGAAGCGTGAACTTGGAATACTCGCCACATTTGGAGCTCCCGTCACCCCAGCCTTCTCCCCAGTGGCCTCCACCTAGCAGACTCGGTCTTCCCAGCTTCTGGCCTGCTTCCTGGCCCTGCTCCTCACACTTCTGGTGTAGGTGTTTCCTTCCAGCCATGCTGGCAGATGCCCAACTAACTCACCCTGCTGCTCAGGAGACCTTTCTAAATTACAAACCCCATCCAGTCCCACTCCTGCCAAAGTCCTTCATGATTCTAATGTTTATTTGGGAAGAAAGCCTAGAAGATTTTAGAGGAGCTCTGAGCTGTGTCCACCCCCTGACATGTGTCACCTGCCCCACGGCTCTGTCCTCTGCTGGGCTCATCAACAGTGGCAGTTGCTTCAGTTTCTTGAGCTTGTGTGTCCCCCAACCCCGTCGGTTCCCCAAGATGGCCCTCTGTCATTCCCTTGCTTCTGGACTTTCTCAGTTCCTGGATCATTTCTTCAACTCCTCTAAAACTCAACTCTCGTCCCTTCTCCTGGAAGTGTGCCTGGAGGCCTACCCATCGGGGTGTGCTCTGACTGGGCTCTTCTGGCCTGCGCATAAATCTACTCTGCAGGCTAAACTTTTACACATAATGGGATGTCCCTGAGGGCCTCATGCTAGCTAGACACATTCTTTACCCCGAGCTGCCTCTCGCCCATAGCTCAGGATGCACCTTCCTGGCTAAGCCACTGTGCCTCTCCTCTATGGGCTGTGCCATACCACACATGTGTCTTGGGCTGAACACTAGATTCTGCTCCAGCTTTAAACCTTTCCATGGTACACTGTGGTGCCTTATCGGTGTCATTTCCCAAGCCCATGTCCTTGGCTAATCTGAAGACCCAGAACTGTGTTCCTGCACTTTGAATTTCTGACAAGAAATGACATATAAAATATGATTTTATTTTGTGAAGAAGTAAGTGTAGCCCAAGTGTTCTTTACAAAAGCTCAGAAGAATAAAAGCATAGAGGGGAACCCTGACCGAAGCTAGAAGGCAAGAATGAAGTCGAATTTATAGTTAACTGCTGCGCACCAGGCCCTTGGCTCGCACTGCTGCCGGGCTGCCCAAGGCTCGTGGCCTCCAAGCCGATCTTGCAAAGTGGCTCTGATGAGCGCTAGGATGCTGCCAGAGAGGGGACTGTAGTTTGGAGGAAGACAGGAATTGGTCTACGGCAAAATAACTCAGCACTCGTGAGCTCAGAATTTATAAATAACTTTCCTTCAACTGTATCATTCTGTTTCTAGGGAAAATTCCTGGTGTGAGGACGCCAACTAAATAGCGAAAGTATGTATCATAGGAGATAGCAGTTAATGCAAAGGTAAGAAGTAAATATTCTTCTCTTTGAAACACGAGCAATGCTTTAAAACACTTCAATGCAAATACGCGAGGCACTGCATCCCCAAACACCCTGTTTTAGGCGAGTCTTATCGGGGGCAGCTCCCTTGAGGGGATCGTTTATTGGCCCACACTTAACCTGCACTGACACCCTTCCGTGTGTGCCCGGCTCATGCCCCCAGTTGGAAGCTCCTCCTCCGCTCATCAGCCCGGCTCTGGTGCTTTGACATCCAAGGGAAGATAAGGCGCTCAGTAGTCCTGCTTGGGAATGGAACTTTCTATCTCGAGCCACAGATGCCACGCTAGGCGTCACATCTTCCCTCCAGGAGGTCTTGTATCAGCTGTATCACCAACCACAGAGCTTGGCTGGCTGCCTGCTTACAGACTTAACTCTTTGCATGCGACTTGGTCAGGTAGCATGTATTTATTGCTCTGCCATGCATTCATGAACAGAGAATCCACTATCATCCTCTCATCCTGTTTATTTTTGTAGTACTGTATCTGTTCACTCGGTCTCCTGCCTGTCTTAGCCATTTACCCACAGCGTTTTATCTCTGGGGAAAACATAAGTGAAAACAAAGAGGTCTCTAATTATCTCCCACTATTTGTTCTGTGGTCTGCACAGAGCAGATAGGATATTTTCTCATGTTTCTATCATAATACTGGCCATCTAATACTTGATTATTTTGCACAACTTATTTTCAAATCTTAAGTGTGAGCTCCTTCAGGGAAGACTCTGTCTCCAGACACTGTCAGAATGCTGCATAAATAGATGGTGGAAAACTAAGAGGTTTTCTAATGGACAGACAGGCGTGTTTGGAGAG
>PVJA010019532.1:0-38191 GCA_004027025.1 Myocastor coypus | reverse complement strand
TCGGCTGTCTTTTTTTTTTTTTTTTTTCCCTGTCTTTTTGAGACCGGGTCTTCCTATGCAGGTCAGGCTGGCCTTGAGCTCACTTGTGTAGCCCAGGCTGGTCTTGAACTTGCACTCCTTCCTCAGCCTCCCAAGTGCTGGGATCATTTGCTGTTTTTTTTTTTTTTTCCTTCCTGCCCCCAGAATCTCACTGAAGCACTAAGTTGCCCAACCTGAGCTTAAAATTGCATGCAGCACCAGTTTTGCCTGTCTCCTTTTGCCTTTTTTTTTTTTCCAATCATTTTGAAACAGGGTCTCGGGGCTGGGGGACCACAGTTCAATCCCTGGCACCACATGCTGTGCCAGCCCTACCCTCAGGGCAGGCTGAGCTGGCCATAAAAATAAACAAACAAAAGTTCTGAAACAAGAAAAAAATAATAATAATAAAAAATTCTTAAAAAAAAAAAAAAAAAGTCTCACTATGCAGTTCATGCTAGCCTTGAGCTCATTTTTGTAGCCCAGGCTGTTCTTGAACTCACACTGATCCTCCTGCCTCAGCCTCCCAAGTGCTGGAATTACAGGCTGCGCCACCACGCCTGGCTTCCTTTTGCTTTTTGTGATGAGGAATTTTTAACTTTTTTTTTTTCCCCCACTGGGAATTAAGCTCAGGACCTGGTGCTTGTCAGGCAGGTGGTGCTCCCCGACTCTCAATCTTTGGAACTTTTAATTTTTGAGAAATTCGGATTGCTTTTCTTTCTTTTTGGGAGGTGTCATTCAGATTTAACTCTTTGCTGACCTTATGGTCATGAAGTTCTAAATATTTGGCTTTCATAGTTAGATTTATGATGTAGGTCACTTTGTATACATAGTAAGAATTAGAATTCCTCCCTCCCCCTTGTCCCGTGTTGATCAGTAGCTGCTCCAAGTACTACTTAAGTAACATTTTTATCAGCTGTGTTTCTTTTCTTTCTTTTTTAAATTTAATTTTTAAAAAAACTTTATTGTGTTATGGCCAGCTCAGGCTGCACTGGGGCTGGGGATTGAATTGCGGTCCCTGCAGTTGGCCTAAACTTTCCTAAGCAGGCAGGCACTTTAGACCACTGAGCCATCTCACCAGCCGTCAGCAGTGTTTCTTTTTTCTTTTTTTTTTTTTTTTTTTTTTGCCGTTTTAGTTTTTAAATTTTATTAGCGGATGTTTGCAGTACCTAGTGATTACACTTGTAGGGACAGGAATATAACCCATCTTGAGTCTTTTTTATTATTCCTTCCATCCACTTTTATTTTTGCCAGCATCAGATTGATTTATTTAACCCCCCCCCCCCCCCAGTACTGGGGATTGAATTTGGGGCCTTGAACTTGCCAGGCAGGTGCTTATGCTGCTGAGCTGTCTCCTCAGCATCCATTTATTGTATAAGTCTTTATAAAGTTAATTATCATATGTACAGATTAAAAGCGAGACTCAACTGAAGTATCTGACTTCCCCTATTGTCCACTGTTCTGAACCCACAGTCTAGGAACTGTGGCTGTTCACTGTGTCACCACCATGCCCGCCAACCTAATGTTTGTAGTTTGGGACTGAGAAATCTATGCTTTGCCACTGAATTTAAATCTGCATTTAAGTTGGATGTCTGCATCCAGATGAGCCAACCAGCCTGGGTGGGCAAGAGAGGTAAATCAGACCATCTGTGTTGCCTTATAACATAAAGAGGAGAATTCTAGAAATTTGGAAAGCAAGTGCCGTCTGTTACAATTAATAGTTTTATGTATAAGTAACTACAGTTCCAAAAAGGTCTCTGAATTAAGAAGATGAACTGAATGCAAGAAGTGGCTGCAAACTAATAAAATAGTTTTTCTTACCATGCATATATTATGCTGCTTCCTATGTGAAAGTTAAGACATCGGTCAAAAGCTCAGCTTTGGCTTCGACATAACTGCTGTTGAGTTAATTCAATATGAACCAAGCAGAAAACCAGCAAACAAGTTCAGTTGCTCACTCAACCATTCTTGGTTCAAGGAACTGACTTGGATTGGCAAGATAGCTAAGTGATCTCAAGCCCCTGCTTAGGCAACCACAGGGACCACAGTTCAACCTGGGCACCACATGCTGTGCCAGCCCCAGCCCCACCCCCAGGCCAGGCCGAGCCATAAATAAGTAAATTAAGTAAGTAAGTAAGTAAGTAAGTTTAGAAAAAAAGAAATGTGCTCTTTATGAAACTTAATTCATATGAATATCAATGATTGCTTTGGTATATTTTTCTAGAAATCAAGTGACTATATGTTCATGAATTTGTTCCTGCAATTCGTTCTGTTGGTTTTGTATACAGTATCATGATGTAATACAGCTATGGTAACTTTGTAGTAATTCTTGGAATCCAGTGATAAATCTTTTCACTTTTTTTTTTAAATGAGTGTTTTGGCTAACATTTTTTCTGGCTTTTTGAGACAGGGTCTCACTATGCAGTTCATGCTGGCTTTGAGCTCACTTTTGTAGCCCAGGCTGGTCTCAAACTGGTATGATCCTCCTGCCTCAGCCTCCCAAGTGCTGGGATTACAAGCGTGTGCCACCATGCCCAGCTTGTGATCACTTTAAAGATTTTTTTTAAATCCTCCCTCCCTCCCTCCTTCCTCTTCCCTCCTTCCCTCCTTCCCTCCTTCCTTCCTTCCTAGCTCAGTCCACTCTCGGAGTGCCAGGGATCTAATCAAGTCCCTGCGCATTTGCCTAAGAAGGCACTTTAGACTGCTGAGCTATCTCAAGATTTCTTTATCTTTGTCAGTTTGTTTTTATTTTATTTTATTTTATTTATTTATTTATTTATTTATTTTTGTCTTTTTGAGACAGGGTCTCACTGTGCAGCTCAGGCTGGCTTTGAGCTCACTTTTGTAGCCCAGGCTGGTCTCGAACTCACAACGATCCTCCTGTCTCAGCCTCCCAAGTGCTGGGATTACAGGCGTGAGCCACCACGCCCGGCTTGTCAGTTTGTTTTTAAAAACATGTAAGCTACTGTCTTAGTTACTTTTCTCTCACAAACACCCAACACTCAAAATGAGGGAAGAAAAAGTTTATTTAGCTCTCAGTTACTGGAAGCTTTAGTCCAAATTCAGCTGGCTCCAAAGCAGATTGGCACATGGCAGAGGGCAACCTTCCATGGTGGCAGGCAGAGAGCAAGAGCACTGGGAGAGTTAGCAGCTGCTCAAGCAGCTAACTTGTCTTCCTACCTTACATTGAAATGCAGATCACCTGCCCCAGGGGAGGGGCAGCTTCCATTTCCACAATAATCAATTACAAATTCCAGAGGCCACCCCATGACTGCATGAGGCTTTAAGGGGAAGCCTATACACAGACTATAACAGCTACCAAATGGTTGTGAAGACGAAAACTGTACGAAAGATTTGCATTTCCTCCCTTTCCTTATCTCTTTTTTCTGGGTTATTGCATTGATGTCACCTTTAGCTTTTCTGTGTTTATTTTTACATCAATAAAGAGTATCAGGTTTATCTATATTTATGTGTACATGCTAGAATATAGTCATGATATCTTTCATTTCTTAATTTTTTAAATTTATTTATTTATATTTAATTTAATTTAATTTTTTCTTGTTTCAGAACTTTTGTTTATTTATTTCTTTTTATGGCCTGCTCAGCCTGCCCTGAGGGCAGGGCTGGTGCAGCTTGTGGTGCCGGGATCGAACCACGTTCCCTGAAGCCACCCAAGCTTTCCCAAGCAGGTGCTTTAGACCACTGAGCCATCCCGCCAGGCCCCAATTTCTTAATTTTTAAATTAGGAGCAACTTTTTTTTTTTGAGATAATGTTTCACTACTTGATTTAGACTGGCCTTGAACTTGCTTGTATAGCCTGGGCTGGCCTTGAACTTCCATTAACTGCCCTGCCCCTGCCTCCTGAGTGTTGGGATCCCAGGTGTGTTACTGCACCTGGCTGGTTTTTTCTTTCCTTTTTAAGGCAGGTTCTCATTATATAGTCTAGGCTGGCTTGAAGTAGCTTTGATCCTCCACCTCTTGAGCGATGGGATTACAGGCATGTACCCTTGTACTTGGCTAGGGTTAACTCTTTGTAGTTTTTTTTTTTTTTTTTTTTAACTTGGTAATATGCTGGAATTTACTTTTTATGAAGCCTTACAGATTTTTTTCTTAACAGTTGCTTAGCAGTCACTATTTAATAAGCCCAGTCCTATAGGAGGCACAGAGCATATTAACTTGAAGTCTTTTATTTCTGCGCTTTGCTGGGCTGGTTTTTTTTGCCAGGATAACTGTGAGCCCAGCTACATGAGAATCATTTGATAAGGGAATGTGTGGAGAAGTGTCTGTTTTACGCTCAACTGCCTTGGACCCATCAGACTCAAGATTTGAACAATAAGAAAAGGAAGCAGCAGCCCTCCTGATTCTCCTCTTGTCCAGGTTTATGCATCTTTATTTAGTGTGGCCTGCCTTCAGCACCTTCCACCTGTGCTTCCTGAGAGGAGAGAATGCCAAGCAGTGTGCCCCGCAGCTTTCAGCAAGTGTCTGTCACGCTTTCACTCAGTCTTTCCCTCTGACACAGGTGGCCCGGGAGAGTGGCCCACCCCACATGAAGAGCTTTGTGACCAGGGTTTCAGTTGGGGAGTTTGTAGGGGAAGGGGAAGGGAAGAGCAAGAAGATTTCTAAGAAGAATGCTGCTATCGCCGTGCTTGAGGAGTTGAAGAAACTGCCACCTCTGCCAGCCGTTGAGCGAGTGAAGCCAAGAATAAAAAAGAAAACCAAACCTACAGGCAAGGTGAGAACCTTTCTGAACAGTGAGACATTTCTGTTGCTGGAGGTAGGTAGGGCCTTAGAAGGCTGGTGTATGCCCCCCTCCCTCCCCAAGTGCCACATGCCAGGCCTGGTAGTCCTTTACAGATGCCACAGAAGAACCACAGTTGGCCAAAGATGAGACCACAGCTTCAGTAGAATACCTGTAGGGTGCCCCTCTTGGGGGAGTGCACCTTGAAGTCCTGATGTCCCCACAAAGACTGGGGTCTTGTGTGCCTTCTGTAGGCCCTAGGCTAATTGCAGAGCCTCTTTCTCAAGGAGCAGTTCAAGGTCCTGAGGCACAGGAGGCCCCGGGGCAGCTTGGGTTTGTGTGTGTGCAGCTGCTGACAGTGCCTCCTTGGAGCAGCACTGATGCTTAGCAGAACATCACAGGGGTTCCTTTCTTACTGCCAGCCAGGTAAATGACAGGTTCCATTTGGGGATATTCATTGTGATTTTTAATGGTTTCATGCTATATCAAGATTCAGATTTTTCTTCCTTAAACGCTGATATCATGTACTCTGCCTTTTCCTTTCTTCACTTCCTGCATCCTGGAAGTCATTCCTGCCTAGTGGCATGAATGAGGATTCCACATGGGTGGCCACTGTGCTCTTAGGTTTTTCTTTCTTTGGAGCATCAGCTTGAGGCTTTTAAAAAATTTTTTAATGGTTTTGAATTTTAAGTCATTGTTAAGAAAAGTGGTAACCCATCATAGTATACTTGACTGTCCCTATCTGTGAGTTTTTCATTTGTGCATTCAGCAAACCTTGGATTGGAAAATATTTGGGGGAAAGAGTGTGTCTGTATTTACTGTGTAGGCCCTGTTTGTTCTTATCATTCCTCCTGGAACAGTGCAGTATAATTATGTGGTGCTTATACTGTGCTATGCAATGAAACTACTTGAGAGGATGTGTGCAGGTTGTATGCTGTATATCTTATGTTGAAATTTATTTAAAAAAAAACAGGCCTTAAGCTAGCATGCTGAGCGCGCATGCCTGTTGTCCTGGCTGCTTGGAGTTTGAGATCAGTCTGGGTAGCATATAAAAGTTGGAGGCTGGGGGAAGACATTGCAGTGATGCTTGCCTGTTATAATGATATCCTGAGGCCTTAAAATTACCTTAGAATTATCACAGAAAATTGTAAATAAAATTTATTTATTTTGTATTTTAGAGAAGAGTCTACAGAGTGTTCAGGGTCTCACTACCAGATCAGACTTGTAGTGATCTGCCCGTTACAGCCTCCCAAGAGCTGGGATTACAGGCATGTGCCACCATTTCCAGTCTCAAATGCTGTCTCAGCATGCCTGGTGGGAGGCCCCAGAATCGAACCCCTGGACCCTGCCCCTGCTTGCAGGCACTTTAATCCACTGAGCTATTTGGCCGGCCCAAAGGTTTTTATATTTTAAGAAGGTTGAAAAAGATTAGACTGGGCCCGGCAGGATGGCTCAGTGGTCTAAAGCGCCTGCTTAGGAAAGCTTGGGCGGCTGCAGGGACCGCGGTTCGATCCCGGCACTACATTGCTGGGGCACTACATTGCTGCGTCAGCCCTGCCCTGAGGGCAGGCTGAGCCAGCCATATAAATAAATAAATAAACAAAAGTTAAAAGAAAAAGAAAAAGATTAGACTAATTCTGAGTTGTTGCATAAATGGAAAATCCATTATTTCCTAGCATGTACTATCCTGAGTTGATCAGACTCTTCTGTGAGTGATTCGACAAACAAGGTCTATATTATGTCTTCCTCAGTTACAGACAAGCCCAGAATATGGCCAGGGGATGAATCCAATTAGCAGACTGGCCCAGATCCAGCAGGCCAAAAAGGAGAAAGAACCAGAGTACAGTCTTCTCACAGAGCGCGGCCTCCCCCGCCGCAGGGAGTTCGTGATACAGGTGAGTTGGCTCAGGCTGTGGACTGCTCTTCTCTGACCATGCAGTCCCAGATCAGGGGACCAGATTCTTCCTGGAGGACACCAGGTCTGCTGGGCCTCATTGTGCCAGCAAGCACTGCTTTAGTGGGACCATCTTGCTTGGGTAATGTGAACACTTTACACTGCATTACCTGTGGGCAGAGCACAACACTGCCTGTGTCAACAGGTAGGAGTGGTGACCTTCTGTGTGCATGTGGAGAAGGCTAGGGGGTGGGGTGACAAGGAAAGCGCTGTCTTTATTGTATTGCCTTGAGGTTTCTAAAGGTTTTTTTTTTTTTTTTTCTCTCGTCTTTTTGAGACAGAGTCTTGCTATGTAGTTCAGGCTGGCCTTAAGCTCACTTTTGTAGCTCAGGCTGGTCTACACAGATCCTCCTGCCTCAGCCTCCCAAGTGCTGGGATTACAGGTGTGCGCCACCACAGCCGCCTGTCTTTTTTTTTTTTTTTTTTAAAGTGTTGTTTTCTAAAGTTAAATTTTAGAAAGGTACTGTCAGGCCCTGTTCCTGCCCTTCCTGGTCTTTGTATGGGAACTGGTATATGGGGTAGAGTATGGGGACTGGAATCTCACTTTGATTAGGCTGACCCTTCAGATTGGTATGGCATATTTCTCCTGGTACTTGATTTATCAGCAACTAGAACTTAGCTTAAGTGTGATAGGAATTTAATTGTGTGTGTGTGTGTGTGTGTGTGTGTGTGTGTGTGTGCGCACGCGCTTTAAATAAAAAAGGAATATAGTATTCCCCTTCAGAAGGCTTTTTTTGGGGGGGGAGTTTCACTTATCCATGGTCAGCCTTAAGTCTAAAAGTACTGAAGGGAAAATTACAGAAATCAACACTTCATAAGTTTTAAATTGTGCAGCATTCTGAATAGGTGATCAAATCTTGAGCCACCCTACTGTGTCCCAAGAATGTGAAACATGTCGTGCCGAACATCTGTATGCTGTGTATATAGCACTCACAGTTTATCACTTAGCAGCTTCCTTGGCGTCAGTGTGGTGTTGGGTTGCTACGGTGCTCGTGTTCACGTAACATGCAGGGCCTGGTGCTCTTCACCGTGTCAGGGCTCTTCTGGCATTCTGGGACGAGCCCCCTGCAGACAAGAGTGCCGGCTAAATGTCAGTCTTTTTTTTTTAAATTTTATTTATTTATTTTTTCTTGTTACAGAACTTTTGTTTATTTATTTTTATGGCCACCTCAGCCTGCCCTGAGGGCAGGGCTGGTGCAGCATGTAGTGCCGGGGATCGAACCGCGGTCTCTGAAGCCGCCTAAGCTTTCCTAAGCAGGCGCTTTAGACCACTGAGCCATCCTGCCGGCTCCAAATGTCAGTCTTATGTAGCAGTGTGCAGCACAAGCAGAACCTGGGGTGTTTCTTCTACTGGGTGCAAAGCTAGAAAAAGGACTGATCCTTCCATTCTTCAAGAAGTTGTAGTGTGCTGAGCAAAGCAAAATTTTGCCTGAAGTGAGGTGGTTGGTTGTTAGGTGTGTTGGAATGAGGCCCAGGCCAGTTCACTGCAGCCTAGAGAAGGGCTTGTGATGGGATTGTGGCCTTACCAGCTGGGTCCCTGTGGTCAGGACGAGCTTGGAGGGAGATTGTAAGTGTGCTGAACGTGTTAGCTTAGGTGCTGCCAAAGCTAGCATAGCTGAACATGCTTAAAACCAGCTTGTAGCCAAGACTGATGGCATGTAACAGCAATCCCAAGGTTTGGGAGGCTGAGGCAGGAGGGTTGCAAGTTTGAACCTAGCCTGGGCAACTCAGTGTGAGGCATTTTTTTTTTTTTTTTTTTTTTAAAGGGGGTTTTGCTGAGATGTTTGTAAGTGCAGAGGCCATGTATTCAATCCTCAGAAGTGCAGGATAAACCCAGCTCCTAAGGGCAACATCCTGACTGGTAGCATGTGTATGTGTGAGTAGATACACATACGCACACATACCGTGTGTGTGATGTAAATTTTGCTGAATTGAAGGGGGTGTAGAATACAACTTCTTTTGTATAATACTCTTTGTTGTAAATCTCATACACCTATAACTCCACCAACAAGAGTGTTACAGAGTCAAATTGGACATAATGCTCTCACACTGTCCATTGTATCTCCTCTCTTTAACAAAACCAAGTTCAGATCTGGGATTTTAGTTCCAGCATGAATACTACTTGAAAGTTTTAGTAAGTAAAGTGAAAATTAAACATTGAAGACCTGGTTTATTTGTAAACAGTCATTCTGGGGTCTTTTTCTGCTGTACTGGGTAGGAAGTCTTTGGAGACCTGTGGCTGTTTGGTGTTTTTATACTGGTTACAGTGGGATGACTTTGGACTCTCCTAGCTTTTAATCTTATCTTGCAATGCTTTGGACAGTACATAACTATGCAGGAATATTGGAGGGTCTGCTGTGCAAATAGCCCCCCTGAAGTGGGTTACAGGCTATCAAGTGACACCTGTGGTTTCAGGGTTGGGAATAGATGTCACTACCATCATATAAATACTTAGAAGGACAGAACTGCAAGAGCAGAGATAACTTACGTGGATTCCAGTTAGGAAGTGAAATAGTTATACATACCCTCATTTGTTTCAATGGCCGTGTTTAACAGCAGCTCTGAGTTGCTGACCCCATCGGTAGTGACTGACCTCGTAGGCTGGCGCAGGTGTGCCTGTGGGCACCACTGTGAAGCCATCCAGCTTCTGATCTTCATTGAGTTCTCAGCAACCCAGTTTCTGCTGAGTCATCACCCAGACGCGTTAAGCACTGGTCTGTGCTTTGATTACTGTATGCAGGTGAAGGTCGGCAACCATACTGCAGAAGGAATGGGCACCAACAAGAAGGTGGCCAAGCGCAATGCAGCTGAAAACATGCTGGAGATCCTGGGTTTCAAAGTTCCACAGGCTCAGCCCACCAAGCCAGCTCTTAAGTCAGAGGAGAAGGTGAGTGCCAGGGCCCTTGTCAACCAGCAGGCTGGAAGTGCTGGTACTTCAGGGGCAGGCTGCAGGGCAAGGCTTTGTCTTCTGGCTATAAAGCCATCCTCACCACAACACCTTGTCCACTTGGACCACTGCACTGTGCTCAGGAGGGGATAGCAGTAGCTCGAAGCCTGCCTCTGGGTTAAGTCCTTTTAGTGTCTTTTTCGGCCAAGGATGCTTTGCTGGAAGACATCTTGCTCTTCTGCATTTGTCAGATGATGGATAACTTGGCTGGAAATTCTCTAGTGGCTCTGTCATTTGTGCTCTTAAATGAAGTCTGCATCATCTTAATGCTCTTATTAGTTGTGGAGCACACTGAGTTTTCTGGATGTGACCTTACACTTAGGCCAAAGGTACAGTTTACATTGGGAGTTCTTTTTCTTTCTTTTTAAAGGATTTTTGTTTTATTTTATTTTTTCCTTGTTTCAGAACCTTTGTTTGTCTATTCACTCATTTTTATGGCTGGCTCAGCCCACCCTGAGGGCAGGGCTGGTACAGCATGTGGTGCTGGGGATCGAACTGCCCAAGCTTTCTAAAGCAGGCGCTTTAGACCACTGAGCCGTCTGCCGGGCCCCTGTCTTCTGGTTTTCTAATTGAAATGTTTTCTTTTTTGGTACTGGGGATCAAATTCAGAACCTTGCGCTTGCCAGGCAGGTGCTTGTAACACTGAGCTATCTCTCTGGCCCTAGTTTTATAATTGGAATATTCTTATTTGGTTGGCTTCCAGCTAAAGCTTCTTGCTCATGTTGGTGGTTCTGCCTGTCCAGCATATTTTGGTTCAATGCTTCCCTGTCAAATGTATGAGTGCAGCACCAGCCACACACACAGGGCCAAGGATGAACGCTGGGACAGGTGCTCAGGGGTGTTGGGGTGGGCCTTGCTGTGGCCATTGCCTCCTTTGAGCTGGTTGGAGTTCATAGGGTTAGATTGCAGCAGCAGAGATCTCGGCGGTTTATTTATGTTCATGGCCTTTTTCTTCTCCTTTTTTCTTCCTTTAAGACACCAGTTAAGAAAGCAGGGGATGGAAGAAAAGTAACCTTTTTTGAACCTGGTTCTGGGGATGAAAATGGGACTAGTAAGTATGACCTTAGTGTCCTTGTGATCCTGAGTGACTGTGGCTTCCTGGAGCTGCTGGGCATGCTGGGGAGGGAGGTTGGGGGGCTAGCATGGGGGCATAGTGTTGTGGTTTCTCTCCAGGCAGCGAACATGGTTTGTGTTCATGTGTGTGTCCCTCCTCAGGTCATAAAGAGGATGAATTTCGGATGCCTTATCTTAGTCATCAGCAGCTGCCTGCTGGAATTCTTCCCATGGTGCCTGAGGTTGCCCAGGCTGTAGGAGTCAGTCAAGGACATCATACCAAAGATTTCTCCAGAGTGGCTCCAAATCCTGCTAAGGCTACGGTAACTGCCATGATAGCCCGAGAATTGTTGTACGGGGGCACTTCGCCCACAGCCGAGACCATTTTAAAGAATAACATCTCTTCAGGCCACGTACCCCATGGACCTCTCACAAGACCTTCTGAGCAGCTGGACTATCTTTCCACAGTCCAGGGATTCCAGGTAATTTGGCTCTGAACTGCAGGGCTGTGGCTCACTGTGGCCCTCTCTGAGCTCTTTTCAGTAAATCAGCTGTGTACCTTTGTGTGTGTGTGTGTGTGTGTGTGTGTGTGTGTGAGATTGAACTCAGGTCATTGTACTTGCTGGGCAAGCACTTATTCTACCAAGCTATCTGCCCCCTGCCCCCCCCCCACTATCTTATTTTTAAAATCAAGGGGACAACCCTTGATTTTAAAATCAAGAGTGGGCCAGTTAGCTCAGTGGATTAAAGTACTATGTTTTGCAGGTTCCCCCGCCCCAGGGCAGTGGCCCATACCTGTAATCTCAGCACTTGGGGAGGCTGCAAACAGGAGAATCACTACAAGTTGATCCGTGTAATACATAAAAATAGATAAAGTCAAGTTCTTAGTGGGGCTGTGGCTAAGTGGTTAGAGCACTTCCCCAGCATATGTGAGGCTGTGGGGTCAATGTCTGGCACTGTAGAAAGCAAAACAAAGCAGTAAAATCAAGTTCTTTTGTCAGGTGATGGTGGAAAGAATCCTGACTAGAGGCAGTGGAGGAAGAGAAAGCCCTGTCTTTGGCAGTAACATTTCCAAAACCTAGCAACCTTGCAGACACAGCCATTAGCAAGGAGTAAGCTGGCACTGGTCCTAAGCGAACAGGTTCACTCAGTGTCCCTTTGACCTTGAGGAAAGGATATGGCTGTTTTAGCCAGGGGTTCCAAGGACAGAAGGAGGTTCCTGGAGGCTCAGGGATGACCCAAGTGGTGGGGCAGATGACAGCGGCACAGTCTGGTGAAGCGGACCCAGCTCCTGCTCCCTGTCTGGCATCAGTTCTCTTTGTCCACTTTAGGTCGAATACAAAGACTTCCCCAAGAACAACAAGAATGAGTTTGTGTCTCTTATAAATTGCTCTGCTCAGCCACCTCTGATCAGCCACGGTATTGGCAAGGATGTGGAGTCCTGCCATGACATGGTATGTCAGCCACCCGCAGGGCCGGGCTGTGGGGCCTTCCCCGATTAGGTTCTTACTCACCTCAGAAAGATGGGAAAAGGGTTCTCCTGCAGACTTTCTGACTAACTGATGAGCAGCCCTCCTGTTTCTGAGGGTTCGGGACAGGTTCGTAGCTCATTCTGTCCATGGGAAAGAAGGCTTCAGCTCTGGCTGACTCTGCCCCTGGGGAGGTGAGGGTGGCCTGGGCCCTGGTGCATCCAGAGACTGCACTTTATCCCCAAGCAGATGAGGCAGGGCCAGGCCCATGCCTGGAGGTGATAGGAAGCCCCTCACGCTAGTACTCTGTTCAGTTACATTTGTTACAGGAAACATGAAAACTGGGAGAAGTGCGCAGACTGCTCTGGTGTGTCCATTTGATGGAACACGGTCTATTCATCAGACCACTGTGTCTGAAGGTGGCATAATAACAAGGAAAATGCAGGATAGACTGTTCAGAAGTAGGATAGAAAGCTTGCAGGATGGCTCAGTGGTCTAAAGCGCCTGCTTAGGAAAGCTTGGGTGGCTGCAGAGACCACGGTTCGATACCCCGGCACCACATGCTGCGCAGGCCCTGCCCTCAGGGCAGGCTGAGCCGGCCATAAAAATAAATAAACAAACAAAAGTTGTGAAACAAGAATAAAAAAAATAAAATAAATTCTTTTTGAAAAAAAAGAAAGTTTGCAGTCTGGTTACTATAAGGTTAAAAACAATAAAAAGGAAAAGTATGATAAAATCAACAAGTTTTATTCCAAAAAGTAACTGGATAATTTTTTTAAAATTTTATTATAAATTAAAAATTCAAATTGCTTCTTAGACTTTTGGCTAAGATCAAATATAAAAATTTAAACATTTGGTGGGACTAGAGTTGAAGAAGTGGCCCATTTCCTTGGCAACTGGAAAAACCCTTGCCTCTCTAACGGGACACTGCTCTAGCCCGGCTCAGTGGCTTTGGTTTTACTTTTCTTTCCATTCTTTCCAGGCTGCGCTGAATATTTTAAAATTGCTGTCAGAGTTGGACCAACAAAGCACAGAGATGCCAAGAACAGGAAATGGACCAGTGTCTGTGTGAGTGCATGCACCTGCGTGGCAGGCCCTGCTCCGCCTTCCTTGCCAGGGGACACCTGCCGGGCCCTGTCTCTCGGAGGGCTTTGCTTTTTTATGGCAGATGTTGAGTCAGTAGCCTGCTCTGTGGCTCCCAGCTGACCCTAGGAAGTGATGTATCACCCTTCCCTGCCTCCAGCCCTACTTCATTTCTCAGGAACTGTCTGCAGGGGTCCCATTTCTCTTGGTTCCTTGCATATCTTTCCTACATACTTCTTTTGGGCAAATATAAGCACAAAATTAACTCATTCTTTTCCCCCCAGAGATAAAACAATATCTACACTTTTTACTGAACAGTGTATCCAGGGAAAACTCAGTCCTTAGCCAGGCCCCATACTGCTAGACCTTCCAATACTTACCAGTCTTGTTTTTAACACCAGCCTACTTCCTTTCATTTCAAAACTAGTGTCATTTTCATTTCTTCTTCTTTAAAGGTGTGGGAGGTGCTGAGCCTTTTATGGCTATGAACCATTATAAAACCCAACATATATACTGAAAATACTGAAACTGCTTTGAAAAATTGGAATTTCTGATACCTCCAGTGGGCTGAGAGACGTGGTGGGTGAGAATGTGGCATGAAGACGTGGACACACCAGGCGCTGCAGACACGCTGCTCTGTGAGCCTTGACCCTTGCACAGAAGTAGCCTCCATGGGGAGGGAGGGGCTGCACAGCAGCTCATCTGGGAAATCAGCTGTTTGTGCTCAGAGCACTCAGTGCTTTGACCATTTTTTTTCCCCTCCTGTGTGAAGGAAGAAACAGAAAAAGTGGCTCACTTATACTTTGGGACAACTCTGGATAGTCACACCGGAAAGAGGCCTTCGGTGGGCCCTGGAACTAAGAGCACCAGAGAATCAGATGCTTCCTACTCAGTGTAACCTAATCTTTGTAGCGTGCTCTGCCCCCACCTCATGTAGTGCCCACTCCATAACCACTGCTTTCTCTTCAACCAGTGATGCGTATTCTGAGTTTCATTATTTTCTTTTGATTGATATGACACTATATAAAATTTTCATTTGAGGGTTTCTCAATTGTATCTAGTTATATAGCACAGTTTAGAAACTTGTCTGAGACTGACTTTATCAATAATCTAACAGGCAAAGATCATATCCATGTGTATGTGGTTACACATTTTTACTTTATTGGACTAACCCAGGACTATTTCATTGATGCAAATTGTGTGCCCTCTGGTCTAGCAAAAGTCCTGGACCTCAGAAACTTTGGCAAAGTCTCCAACAGTTGTATAAATTCGACAATTTAGGAATTTTAAACTTTACCTGATTATTTGGTCCTTTTCTATTTTATTTTTATTTTTGTTAATGCAACAGGAATTAAATGAACTTTGATCCTTGTTTCAAAGATTATTAAAAAAAAATTGTGTCTATACATACGTCTCCTGGGGATGTAGCGCTTACTATACTACGTACAGGACGTGATCTCTGTGCAGTGTGCCCAGGCCTGCAGGTTGATTTTCCTTGAGTGCTTGATGCTGTTCATGACACCTCCATGTAGGACTGAGACGAATGACTGTTCTGTGTGCAGCTGTGTTGCTTTCGACATGCGACTGCACACAGACCTGTGCCTGGAGGTCCAATCTGGTCCAGGAGACAAGCACGGTAGCCCTGCGAGTTAAGTGCCGCTCTGACTCATTGTTTACGCTGGAACATTTTGTCCCCATGGAATGTAAGTAAAACTTAAGTGTTTGTACCAATAAATGGTAATACTAAACTTTTTGTTAATTTATTCTCAAATACCACTAGGCTGGTCCCCTTCCATCTCATTCCCTCCCCTTTTTTTATTTTTAAGAAAAAATTCGTAATGCTTGTGATTCCGTCTGGGCAGAAGTCTGAAATGCCTTTATATCAAACCTTTGATCAATAAACAGATACTAATGAAGCTCTTGGTCCTGGTGAGCAGTAACTAAAGGCAAGACCTGAGAGAGTGAGCAAGGTGCTTGTGTGACAGGCAGGTTCTCCCCTGCCAAGGAGGGGCGCATGGGCCCTGGGTGGAGGCAGCTGCCCCTCCCCATGTCATTACCTGGCTGAAGGCTCCAGAGGCTTTTTGTTTTGTTTTTAAATTTTGAAGGAACTGGGTATAAGCTGGGTGTGTGGTACATGCCACACCATAATATGGGTATTCGGGCAAGGCAGGACTGCCATGCCAGTTCAGGCCAGTCTGTCTGATTGGATGATTATCAAGGTGCTTCCTCTAAAGCAGCGATTCTATTTACCTCTGTTTGGGAGCTTGCATAGATTCTTGTCCTAGAGCAGTGGTTCTCAACCTGTGGGTTGTGACCCGTGGAGGTCGAATGACCAAAACACAGGGGCCGCCTAAAGCCATTCCGAATCAACTGTAGCAAAATTACAGTTTTGAAGTAGCCACCAAAATTGTTTTTTGGTTTGGGCTCACCACAACATGAGGAACTGTATTGCGGGGTCACGGCATTAGAAAGGTTGAGAACCCCTGCTCTAAAGCAAGCCCAGGACCTGTCTGACTCATGAGCACTAAGTGCCAAGCAGAAGGTGTGCAGGATGCCAGGGGCAGAAGGAAGTTGTGAAAGGAAAAAAGACATTTTATGGCTTTCAAAAGAAGAAAAGCTCATGGCTGGTCTCAGGGAGGTGTTCCTGCAGGTTGACAGGACCTTAAAACTGTGCCAACTAGATGTACATTCAGTGGAGTATGTGTGTGGGGATTTTTAGTTTTGAGATGGGGTCTTTGTAATTCAAGCTGGCTTTGAATTTGTGACAGTCCTCCTGCCTCAGTTTCCCAAGTGCTAGGATTACAAATGTGTACGACACACACCAGCTGGTGTCTTCGTAGGCCTGACTTTGTAGAAGGACATTCAACGTATCCCATGGAAAAAACCTAGCCTGAGCTAAGTTGGGTCACTAACTGACATCATTTTTTTTAATGTATTGGTACAGTCTCACTATGCAGCATGAATTCCTGTTTTCAGCCTCCCCAGCATTGGGATTACAGGTGTGCGCCACCATGCCTGGTCTTGGTGGCTGGTTCAGCCTGCCCAGGGATGGGGCCAGTGTGGCATGTGGTGCTGGGGATTGAACACTGGTCCCTGTGCTTGCCTAAGCAGGGGCTTTGTCCGCTGAGCTACCTTGCCACCACCATGTTGGCATTTATTTATTTATTTATTATGGCTGGTTCAATCTACCCTGGGGGCGGGGCTAGCGCAGCATGTGGTGCCAGGGATCAAACCGCAGTCCCTGTGGTTGCCTAAGCTTTCCTAAGCAGGCACTTTAGACCACTGAACCATCTCGCTGGCCCTTGGCTATTTTAATGTGTGTTTTAGGCGGTGGTACATGTCTGTAATCCCAGTGCTCAGGTATTCTGTCTCAGTGTTTGTGACATCTCTGTCATTTTTTACCTCACAAATGTGAAACTGTATACCCATTACAGTGGTTCCCCACTTTCTTCCTCTGGCAGCCACTGTTTTACTCCATTTCAGATTTTCATTTACATATCTAGATCATACCAGGGATTGAACTCTGGACCTTACTCTCTCCAGGCAGGCACTTAAGCCACTAAGCTAACTCCCTAGCCATGTAGCCTTTTTTTTTTGCACAGTACCAGGGATTGAACTAAGGACCTTGTGCTTGCCAGGCAAGCACTTATTCCACTCGCTATCTTCCCTGACCATGTGATCTGTTTTGATCGGCTTATTTCCCTGACAACAGTCTCCTTGGTGTGTCCTTGTGGTAGCCTCTATCCCATGGGGTTCCATTAGGCACTCAGGTTGCTTCTGTGTTTTGGGCGTTGTGAATAGTGCCATTGGGTACAGGTACCTCTTTCTAGCTCTGCTTTTAATTCTTTTGGGCATTGGGTAGATGGGAAAATGGCTACATTGTGTGTTAACACTGACACAGAGGAACTGTGATATTATTTACACAGCAGCTGTGCCATGTTGTTACTGTCCTCCATGCACCAAGGTTTGTTTTCCCACATCTTTACTCATGCTTTTTTTTTTTATAGATGCTGTCTTTAGAGGTATTGTTATAGATCTTTCCTGCATTTCTCAAAAGCATAGTGATGCAGAGGCGGTGGTACATGTCTGTAATCCCAGTGCTCAGGAGGCTGAGGCAGCATGAACGATATGGCAAGCTCAAGGGCAGTGTGAACTATGTAGTGAGACCCGACCTCAGAACAAGATTAATGATGTTGAATATCTTTTTTTTTTTGGTACCGGGGATTGGAACTTGCTAGGCAGGTGCATATGCTGCTGATTTAATGGCTGGCTCAGCCTGCCCTGGGGGTGGGGCTGGTGCAGCATGTGGTGCCAGGGATCAAACTGTGGTCCCTGTGGTTGCTTAAGCTTGCCTAAGCAGGTGCTTTGGACTGCTGAGCCATCTTGCCAGCCCTTTTTCTTTTTGTCTGTCTGTCTGTCTCTCTCTTTTTGTACGGGGTCTCATTACTGATTCATAGTAATCCTCCTGCATCTACCTCCCAAGTGCTAGGATTACAGGCACGGGCCACTACACCTGAACTCCATCGCTGGCTCAGCTATTCAGTGTGCTTGAGAGCATGGCTGGCACAGCAGGCGAGGCCAGGAACGGAACCCCGGTCCCTGCGCTTCCCTAAGCAAGTGCTTAACCCACTGAGCTATACCTCTGGTCCATGCTGATCTTTTTTGTGTGCTTTTTGTTGTATCTTTTCTGAAGAAATGCATACTCAAGTCTTTCATTTTTGAACAGTGTTGTTTGCTATTTTATGGGTATAAGTCCACTTTCAAATATGATCTGTGAATTTTTCTCCCATTTTATTATTTGCCATTCAGTTTTACAGCATTTTACTTGACACAGTTTTATGCAAATTGAAGTTGCTTCTGCTACTTATGCCAGCCAAGAAATCACTGTCCAATTGATGTTGGAGAGCCTTTGCTTTCCAAGAGTTTTATGATTTTAGACCTTAGCATCATTTGGCTTTTGTATGTTGTTATATACAGGTCAAGTTCTATTATATGGGTGTTGTTTTCTTGGTACCATTTGTGTTTTTCTGTTTTAGGGGGATGTTTTGTTTGAGCCAGGATCTTGCTACAGTTCAGGCTAAAGCTCTAGCTGATTGTTCTACCTCAGGCTCCCTCCCCAGGGCAGGGATTTCAGGCCTGCACTGCCATTCCTGGCTTAAAACAATCTTTTTACCAAAGTAGGCATGTGGTGTATGTCTAATCCCAGCACTCTGGGTGACCGAGGCAGCTTTGCATGTTTGATCCCACCTTGAGCAATTTAAGGATTTAGAACTTCCTTTGTAAAGCTGAGTGCTTTGGGTTCAGTCCCCCCACCCCTGCATTTGACACCTCCATAGAGGCTTTCTCAGACTGCCCAGTCTTTTCCTTGCTCTAGTTTTTTTTTTTTTGTCTTTTTGAGACAGGGTCTTGTTATACAGTTCAGAGTTCAGGCTGGCCTTGAGCTTACTTTTGTAGCCCAGGCTGGTCTTGAACTCACACCGATCCTCCTGCCTCAGCCTCCCAAACGCTGGGATTACAGACATGCGGCACTACTCCCTGCTGCTGTATCAGTCATCTTGTTTTGCTAACTTTGTTTTTTGTTACTCAAGGTCTTTCACATTCAGTATGAATTTTAGGGTGGGCTTGCCCATCCCTACAAATAGCAATTTTCCTCACCATTTTTAATCTAATTTTACACACACTGAGATACCCAGGGCCATCTTGCTCTTTTTCTTTTTTCTTGTTTCAGAATTTTTGTTTATTTCTATGGCTGGCTCAGCCTGCCCTGAGGGCAGGGCCGGCACAGCATGTGGTGCTGGGGGATTGAACCGAAGTCCCTGCAGCCACCCAAGCTTTCCTAAGTAGGCGCTTTAGACCACTGAGCCATCCTGCCAGGCCCCAAAGAGAGCCTCCTATTTTTTTTTTTTTTTTTCTTCCCGCAGAACTGGGGATGGAACCCAGGATCTTATAGTTACCAGGCAGGCACTCATGCCCCTGAGCTATCTCCCCAGCTCCCATCTTGCTCTTTTTCTGTTCCCTATGCAGGCTGACTTAAACACCTCGGGCTAGTTCCTTGTAGCCTCCCCCTCAACAGGTCAGCAGTGTGCTGTTCTCACTCCTATAAGTTTTCCTTGAAATACTGTGATGGTAAGTCTGGAAGACTTTTATACCCAAGAAGGGCAAGCAAATTGCAGCTCCTGGAAATGGGTGTCACCTTGAAGGTCAAGCTGATGGGCACCAGGGTAAACTCAGTGGGGCCTCAATCTGGATCCCCGGGTCTGCTCCTGACCTTCCCAAGAAGCTGCTACTGCATCAGTGCCAAGAACCCAGACTAGGCATGTGCCAGGAAGTCAGCCCAAGGCTGGATGCCTGGCTTTGGTCTGCGTGTAAACCTAACTGAAGAAGGGTATTGCCACCATCTGATTTGAGGAACTGAGGCAGAAAGACCTTATTGAAATTTCCCAAGCCACAAGTCACAGCTATGCAGAGCCCATGTGCATTGATGGCTTGGTACAGAAGTCAGCCAGTTTTCTTAAATAGGATTTTATTATTTTTTAATGCATTTGGGACAGGGTCTATAGGGTCTCACTACATAGACTGGACTTGTCGTGATTCTCCTGATTACAGGCACACGCCACCATGCCCAGTCTCACCTGTACCTAGTGGTGGGTCTGGCTGCTACGCTGTACCTAAGTGGAGCTTTAGTCCCTGAGCTATCAGGCCAGCTCCTTAAACAGGATTTCAAAGAAATACATTCTTTGAGGAAGCAGTGGCCTACACAGAGATAGGGGTGGGGTCTTGGTTAAAGAAGCAGCATGCCATTTTCTTGGGATTTCCTTGTTCTGCTCTGTGCAGATAAGGGAAGTACTTGGGTAGCCGATCTTTAAAATACCACATTTGCTTTGTAATGTTACGAAAAATTAGGAACTTTGTACTGCTTGATTATGTGCTATTAGCCCAAATTTCCTTTTTTTGTACACCCTTTCCTACTCATTAGAAGATGCCTGATACAAACCCAGGACTGACTATAATAACAATAGCAGAGCAATTACTGTAGCAATAGTGTGAAAGGGAGCTCAAGGCCAGCCTGAACTGCATGGCGAGACCCTGTCTCAAAAGACAAAGTCAACTATGAACAACTTGGAAGTCACCCATAGCCTGGGTCCAATATCAGTCTTACTGTGTTTGCCCTCCTGTGAGAGTGGCATTTGTACTGCTGCCTCCATGGCCATAGAGCACTTGGCCTCCCAAACTGGCTGCCCTAGAGCTTGGTGTGGCACAGGCAGGACCAGCGACAGGACCCTATTCTTTTCCATGTGAATTTCAAGAGCCGTTAGCTCATGGCAAAGGCCCCCAACTCAGATTGCACAAGTAGCAGGGAGCGGCCCTCTGAGGGTGCCAAGCTCCTGTGGTATCTATCAGAAACTCTGCATCTCCTAAGGTGTAGGGAGATCTTGACCTCTGCTCTTATGTCCAAGGACCCCCAAGGCTGGTGGCCTTTCTTCTGTTTACTCCCTTAGCTGGTGTCCAGGCTATACACACACTAGCGTAGTTTGATAGTAGGTTGGTGATGGTGTCGGAATCACTGGACTGCAGACATGGTGCTTTCTTAGCAGGCTCTGGAGCACCACCACTGATCCCACAGCCAAGCTGTTCTCTCTGGCTTCCTAAGCACTCGCTGGGTTAGTGGAGAGACAACGGGCATCAGACGTGGACCTCACACTGCTCCCTGGTTGCTGACAGGATGCCCCATTTGAGAACCATCAGTTTGAAGCCCATGGATATCAGTCAAGGCAAGGAGGCTGGGGTCACTTTCTCCTGTGTGGGGCTGGTTCCGGCTTGATGCTGGCCTAGGAGAGATGCCTGACATTCCTTTAACACCAAGCATGGCTGTTCAACCTGGGGTTGGGGGATGCAAAGCCCTTTCTGGACCCACTGAGATGCTAGGTTCTGATTTTCTCAGCTGCTATTTGCTGCTTAAACCCAGGATCCTGGAGCAGCTACTTCCCCCCTCTAGACCCTGAAGAGGGTTCTTATAACGGTTGCAAAATTAGCCTTTTTCCAGTGCTTGGTGAAGAACCTCTTCTCCATTTTGTCTCCCATCTGGTCTAAGAAACTTTCCCATGTCGTGGAATGGTCTTTACACAGATGACACCTTCGTGCTGCCAAAATTGCCTCTTGTTTAGTCTGTAAGGCAGGAAACCTATGGAGAGGTAAGGATCTTTCCCCAACCACAGTGAGCGAGTGAACACAGCTCTTACCTCTGCCTTATAGCAGCAACCCAGACAGTGGTAGGAGAAGCAGGAAGCTGGGCCCTGTTATTGGAGAAGCCACTGGAAAATTCTTGAGAAGTTACTTCCAAAGACTTCATTGGAGTGTCTTCACTCTGGCAAACTACAGTGTTTCGGACATTACAAATGCCCTGGGTGGACCCTAGGGCTGGGTGTTGTCTTTGGCCATGTAGCTAGGCCTCCACATTTTTCAGCGAACAAGCTGGACAGGAACACAGGACACTGGGCTTTTGTCAAATGGAACAAATGCTCCTGCCCATCACACTGGATACAGGACTCTGCCTGTGGATGGGGAGGGCTCCTCGAAACAGCAGGGTGATGTCAACATCAGCAAAGATTGCTGACACTATTTGCTATTTTGAAAACTGCTTGTTGGTAGAACGCCCCAGAGCAGGGCCTTATTAACTGAACTGCAACGCTGTGGCTAAGGTGGGCAGCCTGGGCTCCAGCCCCATGCAGCTGTGTGACCTGTACCTTAGACTCTTAAGCAAGCAGCTTGGTTGTAAGGCCAGGCACCACTCACTGAAAGGTTTGAGGAGCTGAACATACTTTTTCTCATGAAAAACAAAGTGAAACCAAGTAATTGGATCTGAAAACCTAAAATTGTAAGCTCAAATTTTGTAATTTCTTTAATCCTATCATGGTTCTCAAGTTTCCCTCTTTGTTTTAATGCCGGTATCACTAACTTCTTTGGAGCTATCGCTACAAACTTTTACACAGCTGAAGAAAAATGATGAAGTGTGGTGACCTGCTTTCGTGGGCTAATGCGCACTGGACGCCATCTGGGTGAGAGTGCTGGACTGAAGCATCGTCTTTTGTGTCCATGGTGAAGGAGCTGCGACTCACCCCTGGCCTGTTCATTTCAAGCTGGATTTTTTGGTCCAACAATCAAGCAAAGGTACAAACACCAAGCAGATGTTTTCCAAACTTTGCTGTTCAAATAGGACAAACTTTGGAGCCACATGACAACCAAGGAATCCGGTTTAAGTGTCCACAATAAGCACCCCTGAATCAACAGCAAAGGGCAAAAGAAGGGGGGGGGTCATCAACAAAGAATTGCTGGAACAGAAAGGTGTGCAGATGAACTCTGATGGGACACAGCAGAGCAATCCAGGGCAACAACCTCGCTGAGACAGGCCAGGTTTTAAAACTTTTAAAGGGCATGACAAAAACTGTCTTGGGTGGTAGATGAATAGTCCTCAACAGAAAGAATCTTTAAAAAATTAACTGAATGTAATAAATAATTGGGCCAAAGGAAGTAAGAGATGCTTTAGTCTTAGAAGCAGCAATTTCATCCTCAACCGAAGCCATGTTTGAGGAAGCTGAATGAACAAATCATCCTCAGGGCCACTGGTGTGGCACAGCTACACCTATTCACCCACAGCTCAGCAAGAGCAGAGCCACATGTGCGGAGGAAGCTGGGAGCCAGCATGTAGGAGCATCACTACGGTTCTCTAGGTGCCCTTGCAGTTTTGCTTCATACTACTTCATTATCCTTCACCAATGACCACTCAAGTCAAAAAGGGTAATCTAAAATTTACTCTTTTGTGAACTTGTGAAAGCCAACAAAACCCAACAGCAACACAATCTAAAAAAGTCACAAGGTAGAAACACTCTTGGATAGCTTGAAATTAATCAAGCAACACTACAGAAACAATGCATAAAAAGCATCTGGGTTACGTGCATGTGTAAGAAATTTACCATGCAAAGAAGAGTCCAGTTTAACACAAATGGACACTTTTGAATGCCAGCATAAGTAAGCTGTGTTTGCCAACACACATTCTTTATTCCTTGAAAACAGGCTGTGGAAACTGCAGGTCAGGCAGAGGCCGGCAGCCTTGGGAATGGGGGTGCTCCTTTTAGATCGCGAGCTCCTACAATGGGATCAGCTGGAAGAGTGCCTGGTGGAAGGAGCGCATCCATTCCTGCTATGGGTGCTCAACAGAAGCCAGCAGGGTTTCTGGCTCGGGAACTGCCGGAAGCTGCAGTGCATGAGCTCTAGGTTACTAATGCTCCCCTTAACCCTTGTTAAAAAAAGATTTATTTTTTATTTTATTTTTTTAAATTTCTGTCTTTTGGAGACAGGGTCTCACTGTATAGTTCAGGTTGGCCTTGAGCTCACTTTATGTAGCCCACGCTGGATTCGAACTCACACTGATTCTCCTGCCTCAGCCTCCCAAGTGCTAGGATTACAGGTGTGCAAAAAAAGACAGATTAAGTGAATTCAAAACTAGGATTTTATGGAGTCCAGAGGAAAAGGGAAAAACTTAAGGTTTTTAATAAAAATTTCAGAGAGCACCAAAAACCTGTCCTTAAGATGTTCATACATACATATTTTAGAGTTTTCTTTATTGCTAATTACAGATTTAAAACTATGAAGTGCACTGCTTGGCAAGTTACACCAGTGATTCTTATTTACCTTTCCAAAAAAATCTTAAATACAAAGGAGAAGAATACAAATGGCCAATAGTTTCAAAACAAAAGGATTTAGTTATAGAAGTTTCCACACTGTCAAAAATTTAAAATGATACAAACCGTGCAAATGTTCAACTCGATCAAATCAAGATTGGACACTCAACTATTGATATTTGTCCCTTGAAGTTGCAAACAGAGAAAAGTCATCCACTTAAAGAGATTTATGACCACACAAACCCATCTAGTTTGCTCAAGGTTCAGCTTAAAGCAACGTTTAATATCCTTTGTAAGATGGAAATTATGGTAAGTAAGTTCAAAAGGAAAACTTGTTTTCTTTGCAGCTGTGCTCACAAGTCTGTGTATTCTTCACGCATAGTTGGTTTGGCCACTCAGGAAAATGCAGGTCAGAGCAGTGTCACGCTGGCAGCCTGAAGGTATCCCTGGAGATAGTGCAGTGCTTCTGCATTGAGACTGGTACTCAACATGGATGGAACCTACAAAACATGGAATCCATGGCTGGCTGCTATAGATGCTCACACATTAAAAGCCAGCCCCTGTGGTTGCTGCCACACCCAGAAGAGGCAGCCAGGCAACTCTGCCTTTGGAAGTGGATAGTGCTAGCACTATGGTACACATACACCAGTCCCACCACTCTGAGTGGCCCAGATAGGATAGCAAGTTTGAGCCTCGCCTGGACAGCCTGGTGACTTAACAAATGAGTGGGGCTGGGGAGATTGCTCTCCAGCACAGTACCTGTCTTACAGGTGTAAGTTTAATTCCCTATACTGCAGCCAAAACAAATGGAACAGGCCTAAAAAGTAGGTCCAAAAGGAATTATAATACCATATTCTTACTGGGTTAAAAATCCTTACCTTTGGGGTGACCCCAAAAAACAAAAAAATCACCTAGGTATGTGTTTGTTATGCTGTGTGTGTGTGTGTATATATATATATGTGTGTATATATACACATATATATATATATACACACACACACAAAATTCTCCATAATCAAATAAAAAAAATAAGCTTAATGAGGTAGGAAGACTAAAAGATGGTGGCTAAACGCAACTAAATAGCCATTAAATGCCAAACCTTAATAAAAGGGTTATTTGAAAGTGAGATATTCCTATTTAAAAGGATTGTTCTCCCTTCTAAAACTATGGAAGATATATTTGTGGTACATAACACTAGGAAAAATGCTCATTAGTGGGATGTGGTACAATGGCGCTGACTGCTGATAGTCACCGCAGCCACAGTGATAACGGTCCTGACACCCCACCCCCCACCAGTTGCCTGGCTCAGTGACAGCAGACACTCACCCTTCCTGGACAGGCAGTAGACAGTTTGTGAAGTGACTGTGCCAGGTGGATTTTGGGGTTGTTCACCATCTGACCCACAGGGTCATGCTCTTTCTTGCCAGCAAATGCCAACTGTGAGAAGGCTGTCTGATAGCCTGGTGTGTCTTCTATGTCAATGAAATGCTCTTCATCTGGAATGGTGTCATCTTCAGGCAACTCAAAAAGGCCAATCAGGGACTGTAGCAAAGGAGTCCTAGATAGGGAGAAAGCAGACAAAAAACCTCAAGAAAATATTCTAAAGATTTAAACACACAGCAGCAGCAATTCCTCAAAATTACAGACCCACAATCTCAAGAGTAGGAAGAGATGTTTAAAGCTAAGATGGCCATCAGTGTTTGTGCCTATCTAAAACCTGTTCTATCCCGCTGGCTATAATATCCTAATTTGTTTTTCAGAAATGATGCATCATGAGTGAAACCAAGGTCTTTAATGCCTAGATTTGTTAGGAGGTAAGAGCCCTGGTGCCAGGTCATGCTGTGGATGCTGCCTTGGGTGGAAATGAAAGGTGGAAAGGACAGGCAAGGTCCCAACAGGGAAGACCTCAAGACACTGAGTCTGGATGCAGATCTAGCCTATGCAACTCTCAGAAAAAAAAAGGCAATTTAGCTGAGTTTAAGGCAGTCATAAAGTGATCTTAAGGGCCAGCCTGATAGCTCAGTGGAATAAAGCACTTGCTTAAACTGAGCATAGGGTTTGATTCCTGGCAGACCATGCTGGCCCCACCCCTGGGATGTGCTGAGAAGCTATTGAGACTGGGCATGGTGGCAAGCTTCTGTAATCCCAGCACTTGGGAGGCTGAAAATAGGAGAATCACTGAGTTGAATCTAGGTAGTGAGACCCTGAACACCCTAAAGACCTTGCCCTAAGTACCAGGGAAGAGGGTGGGAAGCTGTCTTAAACATCTAGACCAGACTCAGAGGTCCCTGAATCTGCCCCATTTTAGGAGCAGTACCATTTCCTTAGATCTACAAAGATCCACAGTTGTATCTTGGATATGATGATTCTTAGTACAGAAGCTGAGATCAGAACTCAGTTCTCTTAGTGCCTTAGAGAATAAGCTTATTTTGTAGTGAGACAAGAAGAAGGCTGTACTCTCCCAAGACCTTGGTGAGGAATACTTACCACAGCTTGGTATATTCGGTGTCCATCATTGGTGGACATTCTGTTAATAGTTTTGTTATGCCAACTGCACAGATCTTTTTCTCTACGTTTCCAGATACTTTCTGAATTTCAGGAATAATGATTTTTTCCAAAACCATTCCAAACATTCTGTTCATCAAAGCACAATAAATCTACTTAGTATTAGACAAGCATTAGAATTAACAGAGAAATGGGTGCATATTTTTTGCTCAGTGACTCCTTATGAAATAATCACTACTAGGCTGCTGTGCTTGGTTAGCTGAAGAACTAGAAATGATCAAGCTAAAAAAGCTCCCATAAACCTCTACTGTGACTAAATAGCCTCATATTATGTCTGTGCTACATCTAAATCAAAACATTTCAACTTTTTGTTATGTCAAATTACTCAAATCTCTGGTAAATTAGAACAGATAAGGAAAACAAAAAAAAAAACCCACTCACCACCCAGCAGTAACTTATTTATAAACTTTCCAATTTTCTTTGCTTACACACTTGTGTTAAATTTAAAACATGATTTGGCCAATCACTAAAGTTTTCACAATTCTAAACAATATAAAATCATTTCACTTCATATTTTAACAAGTGATTTGGAGAAAAAGTGGATCGAAGATTTTGGTCTCTAGAAAGTGCTGATGAAGAATTAGGAAAATGATTAAAGTGATTTTTGTCTTTACAACTCTACCTAAGAATATTTTAAAATCACTAAGATACTGTCCCAAATCAAAAACCATGAAACTATCAGTAAGATAGTGGCTTATATTGAAAGTGGTCAGTTATTTTCTTTCTTTTAAAACTATAGATAGGGTAGGTTTGATGGTACACGCCTGTAATCTCAGTTCTCGGGATGCTGTAAAGAGGCAGACCACCAAGTCTGCTCTTGTAGGGAGACCCTGAACACTTGTAGACCCTTCCTTAAAATACAAAAAAAAAAAAAAAAAAAAAAAAAAAAAAAAAAAAAAAAAAACCCCAAAAACAACAACCCCCCCAAATATAACAATGAAAAACAAACTTACTTTGGTTGTATACCATCAAATATTTCTTGTAATGCTAGAGCTCCATACTTTATGCAGTATAAATTAATAAAGACTAAGAAACCTGTTGAGAAAAGAGTATCAACACAGGACTCACCATGCTGAGCTGTTACACTGACTAAAGCCTGCCATTTAATATCACTAAAACCGTATAAACAACTAGTATTAATACTTGCCTTCTCACACACTTTAACATGCAAAATTTCCTTTACGTACAACCTATTTTTTTTTATAATTTAAGAATTCTACTGAAAAGGTGTTTTGATGTTAAAGCTTAAACCAATGTTTGAATATACACAAAAGGTTAGTGTTTGGAGATGATCAGTAATTTTTTTTTTTTTTTTTTTTTTTTTTTGTGGGACCAGGGTTCGAACTCACGACCTTGCACTTGCCCAGCAGGCACTTGTGCCTCGGAGCTATCTCCCCAGCCCCTAATCAGTAATTTTATATACCAAGTTTATAACCATAACATCTAAGGGGTATCACTCACTTTCCTTCTTTATTTCTGTAAAACACCCCCAAGATTTACTTACTCTTGATGAACTTTGTAGTTTTAGAATTCTGGAGTCTTTGGAATAGTAGAAGGAAAATTTGCTTTCTGTACTGGTCGACTGATTCACTGAAGAATGGAATAAAAGCAACAATATATTTTTCTGAGTAACAAAAACCTTGGTGAAGCACACAGCGTAGCCATACTCACGGAGGCATGTGCTCTATGATGCTGTTCAGAAGATAAAAGCCTTGGTGGTCATTTGCTTTGGATGCAATTAGCTTCTGGAAGACACCCAGTAAGCCAGGCTACAAAAATTGTGTTAGAGAATACACAGTTAAAAATGAGACATGGATTAAAATGTCAAGACTTAGGTGATACATATTCTGGAAAAGAACTGAACACTGAATAATCTAATTGGCCTCCTTCAAATTTTTCTGAATCACAGTGGGGAGGGGGTCCTGCCCAAGTAAGCTACTACAATTCCTGAAAAAAGCCTATCTGGTTTTTACTTCCCACCACAGATGTAAGTGAATAATAACATAACTAATTCCAGTACAACACTCAGGACCACTTTCTACTAACTACTTCTCACTCAATGTTAAAACTTGCCATTTTCATTTTTTCCACTCTACCATACAAAATTACAGGTACTTGACAATAAGTCTGACTCACAATTTTGTCAGCTGCAGCACTTGCTATTGTGTTGGAACCACGCTCTAAGAATGCTTGAAGAAGCCTCACTAACGCAGGAATATTTCCTGTTCTTTCCCAAAGCACAGGCTGGAGGAGGTGAGGAAACAAGGCCATGTAAGAAGACGGGATATCGTTTTTGTGTGTTTCCAGAAGCAAAGACATCACTTGAAAGACATACGGAATAAATTCTGTTGATAAAGTAAAAACAGTTGTTAGCTCCAGAATGAAGCCCTCTGGCACTTAAGGCGCACACCCTTATGAGGGCTGCACCTTAAATGCATCTTAACAGTTTCATTCCATTACAAAAACAACTTCCTATAAGCTTACCTTGTACATCATTTTGTAAAATTTCAGTAAACACCAGAAATAAAGCCTCCTCAAAATTTACAACAGCAGCAGGGTTGGTTTTGCAAGTTATTCTTATGGATAAGCATATTGCTTCAAACATGTAGTGATTGAAGTGAGGTTTGCTCGGGTTCTGAAATTAGGGAAAAAGATTTTCTGGTATAATCCAAGAGACTGTATTAAATATTAAAACTTTTTTAAAACTTAAAATAGACGTCATGTTTTTAAATTAAGAGTAACATAAAGACAGCAACACCATGCTAAGCCGGTTTTTGTTTAGAATTTAAACTGATGAGGGCATTAGTCAATTGTTTCGCTGCTAAGATTACCTGACACAGATTTTTTTCTCTGCTGGGGAACGAATTCAGAGCCTTGCACATGCCAGCCAAGTCGCTACACAGAGCTACGCCCTCAGCCCTATTTTGACATTTTTTTGGCTGCTTTTCTGAGACAGGCTCTCATTATGTAGTGCAGGCTGGCCTTGAACTCCCTATGTAGCCTGGAGCTTAGCAATCCTCATGCCTCAGACTCCCAAGTGCTCATAGAACTGTGCCACCATGCCCGGATGAATTTTCATTATTTATTCATATCCCCCACCCCCCTGTATTTAATACAGGGTCTATAGTGTCTCACTTTGTAGATCAGACTCAGTGATTCTCCTGTTTTCAGCCTCCCAAGGACTGGGATTATGGATGGCACCATTGGTGCTCCTGAGGGGCAGGGCTGGCACAGCAGGCCTGGGGATCAAACTCACGGCCCTTACTTACAAGTACTTTAGTCCACTGAACTATTTGGCCGCCCTTTTGAATTTTCTTTTTAAAGAATTATTTATTTATTTATTTATTGTTTCAGAACCTTTATTTGTTTATTCATTCATTTTTTATGGATGGCTCAGCCTGCCACGAGAGCAGGGCTGGTGCAACATGTATGTGGTGCCGGGGATCGAACCGCAGTCCCTGAAGTTGCCCAAGCTTTCCCGAGCAGGCGCTTTAGACCACTGAGCCGTCCCGCCGGGCCCTGAATTTTCTTTTTAAACCATAAAACCTTGCTTTTCTTCAAATAAAATGTCTTGTGCAATGGCAGCACACAAAACTGATGAATGTTTTCACAACAAGGCTGCAAGATTCGTGTCTCATTGGTGGGCAACTCTGGATTTAATTTTATTAGTAAAATGGCATAAAAGGGTTCAATCTGTTTGGACTACTAGTGGCATAGCTGCCTAATGAGACAGTCACCCACGGGTGGGTCACACTGCTGAGAACGTGTTCCATCAGAATGTGGAATGCATGCACCCTGAGGGAAAGCTCAGGGTTCTGTTTCTCTGCTCCCTTCATCCCCCAAGACCCAGAGTAGCTGAAGACCCCGTCACAGAAGTCAGGTAAATATAATTACTCTAGTCTCAAGTCCCTCTACTGCCACACCCTGTGAATTTATTTCATATTTATAGCATAATTAGGGTTAAGCATCTATAATGGCATTCTGTGAACCTTAGATTTATTTTTCTTTTTTTTTTTTTTTTTAGACAGGGCCTCACAATGTAGTACAGGCTGGCTTTGAACTCACTATGTAGCCCGGGCTAGCCTCAAACTTACGAAGATCTTCTTTTGCCTTAGCCTCCCAAGTGCTGTCATTTTTCGTTTCTAAAATTATTACTACATATCAATCAAAACATCTGTACAATGTTCAAAGAGTGAACTTCACAGTAAGAAAAGTAATAAAAAATGGGGCAAGGGGCTGGGGAGATAGCTCTGAGGCACAAGTGCCTGCTGGGCAAGTGCAAGGTCATGAGTTCGAACCCTGGTCCCACAAAAAAAAAAAAAAAAAAAAAAACATGGGGCTGGCAGAATGGATCAGTGGTCTAAAGTGCCTGCTTAGGAAAGCTTAGGTAGCCACAGGGACCGAGGCTCTTTCCCTGGCACCACATGCTGTGCCAGCCCTGTCTTCAGGGCAGGCAGGTTAAGCCAGCCATTAAAAACAAAGTAGTAAGAAAGATAAACAAGCCTCAACTGCATAGCGAGACCCTGTCTTAAAAAGACAAAAAAAAAAGAAAGAAAGATAAACGAACCTCATTATTTTATAGAAATCCAAAACAGCCTCTTTTATGTCTGCCCATTCTTAACATCTAAAAAACTATTTTTGGATTTGGATTTACTTAAACATATTCCTTTTGCTATGAGAACAAAATTGCATTGAAGTTTCTGAGCCCACTCATCAGGGTGGCTGCTGCTGCATCTCCACCGTCAGCAGCCCCACTAACAAGCGCTCACCAGCTGGTAGCACAGCAGAGACTTCCTCCACCACCTTGCCCAGGGCCAAGCGTTCTGAGGCGCAGTGAGGAGCGAATTAGAAACAACCTGGTTTTCACAATTGGCTCCGTTACCTTACTAACAGCTAACAGCTTCTGTGTAAGCTGGGTGATGAGAGTAGGGATGTAGGGGATTATGGCTTCTTGGAGGAGAGAGAAACTTCTCATGATAGCTGTAAAATATAACAACAAAAAGCCCAAACACTTTAGTTAAATTTTAGAATAAAAGAGTAATGGGAGGGTATACCTACTAATTCACCAGATAAAATTTTAAGAGGCTTAAGCCCCAAACAGCTTTTTCATTTAAGAATTTCCCTTTTAAAGTCAGGACAGGAGCTGGCAACAAAGTGCAGCTGGGAAACTCTGAGTACTTTCAGAAGGCCCAAGACTTAAAAAAAAAACAAGGGGACAATGAAAGGAACTAAAGGACAAAAGCAGCAGCAAAGAGGAGGAAAGAACAGACTGACATAGGCTGAGCAACAGAGTGAGGGAGCAACTAGCTTGGGTCATTTGGTAATAGGGCTATGTTTAGCCTTAAAGAAATAGCAACAGACAGCAAGGAACTGAAAGAGAATGAGCTATAATCTCTCTCAAGGAGATTAGGATCCCAAGACAAAACATGAAAATGCATACTAGGCCAGAGTGCATTTTTGCAAAATACTGCTTTAAACAGAGCCCAAAACACACTTGGCATGGGAAATCCATCTGTAAGCTAAATGACCATACAAAGGCATCATTTCCAGTCAGTTTCCTAACTGAAGAACCTACTGTATGCCACACCTAAGGGGCAGAGAGCTGCCCTCTCTTGCCTACTAAACCCACACAAGATGCTTCCTCTACCTAAGCTAAACACCTTGCAGCACACTGATGACACCTCTCTGTCACACCTCTGCCTGGACTGACTTTAGGCTCGCCTTGACCTTGGCCAAGAGACTCAGAGGACAGCTTGATGTCCCTTACCTGGCCTACCATGGAACTCTCTCATTTGCTCACACAACACAATTTGTTGAAAAGGTATCATACCCTGTGCTCTTAGAAACCCTAGGAACAATGATGGAGAGATCACACTGTCCTGGTGTTGGAAGCCTACGCAAACACACACCTAGACACATACACACATACACACACCCATGATCCTGAACAACTTGGAAAGATCAGACTAATTTTCTTTGCAAAGTGTTTCCTATGATCCAGGTACTCTGCCTGCCTGTGACTGCCTGTGAAATCTGAGCTGGCACTCAGGACACACTGACACAGGTTCTGCATGGAGTCTACTGTGGGTGCATCTCTTTTCCTAAGCCCTAGTGGAGCATGCAGTCAGCACAGGCTACTGCACATCTGGTCGATGCCCTCAGGAACTCAATCTGGGGAAGGAAAAATGGAGTTTACCATATTAACTGTAATGAGAGAGGGGTTCTAGATCAAACTAAGGTAAAATGTTTCTGAAGCAGCTATTAGTGAACAACCATTACTTTTCACTGAAAAATATCTAAACCTACCTATTTCTTAGCAAACAGTATTACAGTTCAGGAGTGTAACCCACGTGAGGTTGGATGCTTAGTTATGATCTGTACACCAGGGAAATGGCCTACCTTTCATAATATATTCATTTTCTGAAGAGCCAGGAAGTGTGAGAGCTTTGAAAAGGTTTGTTAGCAGAATCTCAACAAACGGTGCGATTTCTGCAGCTGTAAAACTATAGATGAAAAAACAGCTTTCAGTCACTACCAACTCTTGAGATTGTCACTGTGGAACACCTGGGCAACTACCAAATCACACTTCTCGGCATAAAATAAGCCATCTCCTAGCTGGTAGATGGATTTGAAAAATAACCACTAATATGCGCTCATGCTAAGTTCCTATTTATGTACACTTGGGATCAAATGCAATTGAACAGGTCAAAATCCAGGTATAGTCAACATCGTCTAAAAATGCAAAGGCCATCCTCGGGTGATAGGAAGCACCACTGAGCAGCAACCCAAAGCCAGGAGTCTGAGCTGTCCATCTTTCCTGGAGATGCAGTAAGCTGTTTTCTCTATCAGTTCTGGATTTGAAGACAGGTACTAGTTTGACTCACTTCAGAAGGCGACCTGTTGATGGCTAAGATCATGTGTACTTCAAGTCCTTGGTGCAGAAAAAACCTGCAACTATTTCCATCTTTTACCTAGAGCTCAGTTTGAAGAATAACAGTGTGAAGAATGGCCTGAAAGACACAAGAGTGCCTACTCTACATTTATCCTCAGTCAGGCCTGAATAGTTAGTTCCTACAGAACTTTCTGTGGGCTGTGCTGCACCGCAGAACTAGGTGCACGTGAAATGAGCTGCTGTGTGTGCTGAGAGCACCGTGACTGCACGGCACTCTCTTCTGGCACATTCCCTTCTGAGATGCTGTGTTAACTGTTTCAGCCTTACTTATACTTGTGAACTGTGGATATTTTAACTCACCACTGGTCTCAGTTTCTAGGAGACTCCAAATAAAACTAGGAGTGTCTACTACATAGGACCTCAATACATTTCTGTCAATTAACCTTACTACTGTTAGAAGGTGTTCTGGTGTAAACTACCTTAAATCCTACTGGAATGAAAGTATAAATGAATAAAAAGTACATATTAACCTTTCTAATTACTAATGAACTTAGGAAAACATTCAGAGATCTCTTTAACTAGTAACAGTACAGTCCCCTAGAATCAAATACTTACAGAGTGGCATTGTTAGGCCCTCTCATAGTAAACAACCGTTCGAGAGCATGTGCTGCGTAGGTATGAACAACAATGCTTTCAGCTTGAAGATGATTGATCAATAGAGGAATAGAGACTAAAAGATGCTCTTTTGGTACCTGAAAAATACAACAACATATGTGCTGTGAACCCAGTGATGCTACAATTGAGTAAAAGACAACTGGAAGAAATGTGTTAATGGATTTTTTTGATCCAAAAAACGGAAATGATACTGTAAACAAATCGAAACATCTACCTACACATAATCGTTCAGTTCCCAGTCACTTTCCCAAATCTTTTTTCTCTGAGCATGAAACTATGAGGGCAAAATTTTGCAGACAAGTGAGTGAAGCAGAGGGAGCTTATTATGGAGTAGCAGACTAAGATTTCATCAATCATAAGAATCACGCTTTAGAAGAATTTCTAGTTTTTTGTTGTTTTGTTTTTAATATAGGGTCTTGCTACACAGTTTGGACTTGTAGCGAACCTCCTGTCTCAGCCTTCCAGTGCTGGGATTAAAGGAGTGTGCAGGCCTTGTTTTGAGGCCTGAACATGGTGCACAGCATGTCTGGGGTTCCAGGACTGGCATGGCAAGAGGTACCAGAGAAAGAATTTGGGAACCTGTGCTTGCCAGGCAGGCGCTTACTAAATGGCCTGCTGAGCTATCTCCCCAGCCCTCAAGTTATTTTAAGGATGGTCCTCACTGACTGTAAGTATACTTAATAAAGACAGAAGATACAGAAAAAACTGCATAAAGGGCACCAACGAACCAAAATAGAGCACCAAAAACCCTCATTCGACAGCTTTTGATTTGCAGAGGCACTACTCATAATAAAGGTGAGAAATCCATCTTATCCTGTGATTTCTGTCTTGATAATTATATTATCTAAGACAGAAGAGGTATACAACAAAATAATGTATATGAAAAACCACTGAGTATATATACTCTACAATGACTTTTATATACTGAAAAGTATATTTCAATTTTTTTCATATCTCAATTTTAAAGTTATTAAAAATGATTTATGATAGAAAATTCACCTTGATGAAGTCAATGTGTGCATCCTGAAAAAGTATGCACTCAACCTTCACCCCAAATCCAACTTTACCCAGACAGCCAGCACTACCAGTGTAGGAAAACAGGGGCTAGCGGACCAAGTAAAATACCAAGAGGATTCTATTAGCTGCAAGTAGGGTGTGAGCAACTCTCTAACATAAAGGACTCTGTGTCTAAATAAAGACTTAGAGGGCAGAGGAATCTCTCTATTGTAAGTTAAATGGCTTAAGATATAATTAGCCATAAACAATGTATGAACATTATTTGGGAACCAATTTTTAATGAAATTATAAAAAGATAAAATGTCACCAAAGATATATTAATTCTGCCAAATGTTAATGTCAAATATGATTACCCAGCAGATTAGAGAATGTGATTCATAAATTCTGAAGTGGCATATGGCAAAATCTACTTACTTGATTCCTAAAGATCATAATATATTTGATACCATCAGCTTTCAGGACAGGAAACTCATTCACTATTAAAAAAATAAAGTCACAGTTACTAAAGTGGTAAGGACTACTACTCCAAAATCAATTACAACACAAAGTTTGAAAAATGGTAACCAAAATTTCAAATACAAAAGCACTGCCAAAATCTACAGAGATACTATCAAAAGCTAATGCAAAGCACATTTTGGTAAGGTTTTAAATAACTTTTTTTTTTCCCTTGCCTGGAGGTTTCAGAATAAACGTATACCACATAATTGTTTTATTTATTTATTTATTATTTATTTTTTTTTTTGGCGGGACTGGGTTCAAACTCACGACCTTGCACTTACCAGGCAGGCATTTGTGCCACAGAGCTATCTCCCTGGTCCCAATATCACATAATTGCACAATAAAAATTGGGGCCATGTATCAATATATTCTCATAACTAAAGCTATTACTATCTAAAACAATTTCTCTAGCTGGGATTTACCTTAAATTAGTCTAGTATAAAAACACAAAAATTACTCAAAGGAAAAAAAAGGGTTGAGGATTTAACTCAATGGTAGTGGGCTTGCTTAGCATGTATAGGGGCCTGGCTTCAATCTTTGAATCAACAATCAATGAATCAACAAAAGAGCCAATGATTAATAATTTTAGAAGTTGGTAGGGAAGATAGCTCAGTGGAATGAGAGCTTTCCTGGCAAGGGGGCCAGGCATGGTGGCATATACTATAAGCCCAGCACTTGGGAGGCTGAGGCAGGAAGACTGGTGCAAGTTCAAGACCAGCCTGGGCTACAAAAGTGAGCTCAAGGCCAGCCTGAACTGCATAGCAAAACCCTGCCTCAAAAAGACAAAGAAAGAAAAAAACAAAGAGCTTGCCTAGCAAGCACAATGTCCTGTGTTCAATTCCCAATACTGAAAATAAATAAAATATAAAATTCTAGAAGCTAGATAATAGTCGAACATTATAGTAGTCTATCAATGTTTGTGTGTAAATTTTCTACATGGAATTTATTTATTATAGCCAGTTCAGCCTGCCCTAGGGGCAGGGCTGGCGCAACATGTGGTGCTGGTGATCAAATCAGGGTCCCTGTGGCTGCTTAAGCTCTCCTAAGCAGATGCTTTAGACTGTGGAGTCATCCTGCTGGCCTAACACGGAATATTTTTGAATAAAGGAATTATCTCAACCTAGACCAACATGCTATAGACATAGGAAAGTTTAATTTTTTTTTTTTTTTTTACAAATAGGGATTGAAGGCCTGGCAGGACGGCTCAATGGTCTAAAGCGCCTGCTTAGGAAAGCTTAGGCGGCTGCAGGGACCACGGTTCGATCCCTAGCACCACATGCTGTGCCAGCCCTGCCCTCATGGCAGGCTGAGCCGGCCATAAAAATAAATAAATAAACAAAAGTTCTCAAACAAGAAAAAAAAAAGGGATTGAACCTACAGAGCACTGAGCTACATTTCCAGCCCTTTTTATTTATTTTGAGACAAGATTTTGCTAATTTGCTCAACCTGGTTTCCAACTTGTCTTCCTTTGGTCTTAGCTTCTGAAGTAGCCAGGACTGATAGTGCTACTGTACTCAGAGTACCTCAGTGTTTAAGAATTTATCTTTCAGGGCCAGCCAAATAGCTCAGCAGATTCAGGCACCTGCAAGCAGGCACAGGGGCTGGGGATTTGACCCTGGGGCCTGCTGTGCCAGCACAAGCCCAGGCTTAGGTCCTGCCGCCGGACGTGCTGAGATAGCAATTGAGACTGGCCATGGTGGCACGTGCCTATAATCCCAGCTCTTGGGAGGCTGTAAGCAGGCAGATCACTATGAGTCTGATCTAGTAATGAGACCCTGAACACCCTGTAGATCCTTTCCTAAAATATACAAAAGAAAAAAAAGTATCTTTCAAATGGGAAAGGAAACCAAAGTATAATTCCTACTTATGCACAAGGATACTGAAGCCAAGTTAGAGTTAAGTCTAACTTATTCTGTCATCCTTCTAACCAAGCCATGTATTTTTCACCAAAAGTTAATTTTACATAGGAAAAGATTGGGGTGTCATTTGGCATTTTGATCAACATAAAAAATAACTTCAGAGCATGGTTATGTATTCTTGTAACTCAAACAATGTGGAAGCTGAGGCAGGATACTCAGCAGTTCAAACCCAGCCTAGATAATTCAGTGACACAGCAAGACTGTAGGTTCAACACCCACCAACTGGACAGGAAGTATCATGACCCTACAGAGCTCTCATATTTTTTTCTCTAATTATTCACTTCATACTCTAATGATACAAATAAAAACTGCAGTTACACTGCTGTAAATTGTAGAGGAAAACAAAACTTACCATTAGGTGACTTTAAATCAGGAAGGATGTGATTCACAAAGAACTCAGTCAGGTTCACAAGTTCATTGGCTTGCGTGATTCCATGCTGAAAAATAAGTTCGTAATATGGTAGAATGACATAACAGTATTTGTCTGTATAAGCACATCAGAAATGTGAACAATTGTAGCCAGGCATGGTGGTGCACGCCTGTAATCCCAGCACTTGGGAGGCTGAGGCAGGAGGATCAGTGTGAGTTCGAGACCAGCCTAGGCTACAAAAGTGAGCTCAAGGCCAGCCTGAACTGCATAGCAAGACCCTGCCTCAAAAAGACAAAAAAAAAAAAAAAAAAAAAAAA